>QAPF01001334.1:0-11170 GCA_004367935.1 Colletotrichum sidae
ATAGATTTTATCTAAATTTTATAAAAAAATATCTAAAAAATCTTTCTTTTTTTTACTTTTTATAGTTTTAAGTTTTATAATTTTATATAATTTTTCTCTTTTTACTTTTTCTTAAGTTTTATGAGTTTTTATATAAATAAGTTATATACTAGCGAAATATATTTTATAGGGGAATATTAGATTTATTCTAATATATAAAGAATTTCTATTTTTATTATTTTAATAGAAGTAATAAGAAGTAATATGATATTTCTATATAAATAAATTGAATAAAAATCGCTTTATAAATATATACTTACTTTACTTTTTTACTCCTAGTAGTTCTTAAGTAAATAAGGTAAAAATATAGAGGTTTACTTTTTTACAAAGTACTAGAAGTAGTTTAAGCTATATGCGTTATAGTTATAGCGCCTTATATGCTGTAGCTATAGTAGCTAATATATTATAGCTATATTATAACGTATGCTATACTTTAGCCTGTATGTTGTATTTATAATACGTTATACGTTATAGTATATATTATAGCTATAGTAACCCTTTACTATACTAGGGTATATACGCTGTAGTTATAGTACCCTATATGTTATAGCTATAGTAGCCTATACGCTACGGCTATAGCTGGAACTCTAGTAGTATAACCGGAACTCTAAAATAAACCTTCTATATAATAACCTTAATATTTCTATAAATAATAGTTAGAAATAGTTAATTATACTATTAATTAAATTACTATTTCTCTTTCTATTTAACTATTATTATTACGAATGTTTTAAATAAATCCTTATGTTGAGAAAACTACTTTTATCATATCATGTTTCTCTAGATTTCACAGTTATCTATAGTAATAACTTAACTGTTGATTTACCTACCTATCTATTTATTCTAACAACTATAAATTGTTCTATTAAAATATAAGACAGATTTTTAAAGTATAGCTTTATAGTTACTAAATTAAACTCTTGAAAGGTATAAAGGGATTCAAATATATATATCTTACTATAAATAATAAAAAGGTAGTATAAACTTTACTAGCTATTATTCTCTTACTATATATATATATAAGTAATTAGAGTAGAAAGGTTATAATATAGGAAGTATTAAAACTATTACATATTACTAAAGTAGTATTAATAATATATTGAGTATACTTAGAATAGACTTTCTTCAAAATTCTTTATATAATACAAGCTTAAATAATAATATCTGGAGAAAAAGCTAAATCTCGTATTAAATATAAGTATATTCTAAGAATAGATAGAATAAATATAAAGCTATTTAGCCTAGTAGTATTATTAATTACTTCATATACTACTCAAGAGACTACTTCTTAAGTAGTAATAACAAGTTTATCTTAGTAAATCTTATATTTATAGTAGAGAAGTGTATAGTAATATTGAATTTGACTAATATTATTATATAATTTAATAGTGATAATATAAACTATTAATCTTATTCTTTTGCTCCTAATCTCAAACCCTTAGATTCAAATATTATACCTATATTACTAGTAATATGATTAGGACAGTTCTGATATATATTCATCTAATATACCTTAGAGGCTTTCTATGTTACCTTTACTAAGATATTTAGCAAACGTCAAGTAGTATTAAATACTATGATAATATTAACAATATAAGATATAAAATGACTATTAATAAGGAATAATATTAATAATAATCTAAGAATTAAAACTAATATTATTATAGATAGCAAAACAAAACCGTAAGAAATAACACTATATATTTGATATTTATAGTATTACTTCTTAAGTAACTCAAAAGTATAGTATTTAGCTAAATATCTCACTTTATGAAAGATGTTATAAAAACACGCAATAGCTAGATATTAAAAATAGTAATAGAATCTCTATATCTCAATTTCTATGAAATATATCTAAGTTATTATTCTCTTTTTTTATTAAACGATATTTATAAATACTCCTATTTTTGAATAATTAGTATAGGTTTGTCATTTCAATAGGAATAGCTATAGATATTATTATATATAATACTACAACAATCTATATATATAAGATAACATAGGAAACAAGTATTATAGAATATTATGTAAAATATAATAATACTAAAGAATATAAATATATTAACTATTTTAAATATAGTAATTGGGGAACTCCACTAAAATACATTGTTACTAGGTTATTCTTTAGAGATATGAAGGTAATAGAAAGGTTAATTACTTATTGAATATAATAAACTATCAATATTTAGTAATTAAGAAACTGGTAATACCTCAATTGAGTCAAATATCTTGAAAAGCAATACTTGAATAATAGGTTTCAAGTATAAATATAGATATAGAAACTATAGTAGTATTTTACTACTAGAAATATTTCTTTTTATATGAATATAAAGTATTATTTAATTTCAAAAGCTTCTAGTAATCTTAACTCTATTAAGAGTAATAAAGTCCTTACGAAAAATAGCATAAAAGCTATTTAGGGAAAATAGTAGTTTTAGCTTCAAGGTTATACTATACTTAGTACTAAATTTTAATATTATCATACTTATATTTCAAGAAGGATCTTCAATATTATTATATAAACTATTAATACTTTTATAAATTATAAACAAAACTTAGTATATTATTATAGAATATATCTTTAGATTAGAATCCAATATAGAATTATTAAATAGAATATCCCTTTCCTGAAAACAAATATTCTATAAACTAATACCCTATTTTACTATATAAAATACTTCTTATTGAAATAGATATATATAAGTAGAAGAAAAAGGTAAACTCTATTTAGTATAAATAGATTTAAGTACTATAAAGTATAGGTATAAATAAAGTATTAGTTATTTTATAATATAGTATTTTAAAGGGGGTTTTTAAAGGAATTATATATATAATTAACTTAAGATTCATAATTAACTTACTTCTAGTTATTATCTCTACTACCCTTTATATGATATAACCTTTAAACAAATAAAATAGTACTTATAGTCAATTAATTTTAGGTATAGAAACTCTAAGAGATTACTATAAAGCTAAAGGAAACTGATTGGTATTTAAATATATTCAAATATTGTGATACATAAATAACACAATATATAGTCTTTCGAGTATTCTTAGTATAACCATATTTATTAAATATCTATATATCGAAACTTAGTAAATAGACACTTACTACCTAAGATAACTAGCCTGATTCTTTAATATTTATTACAATAGATTCTTTAATAACCTCTAAAGTTATATTTAATGTCTCAAAATTGTCTCTTTAATACTATAGCCTCTTTTAAAATATATTTAAAGCTGAGAAGTTCTATCTTAATTATTAATATTATAATAATATTATGTTAAAAAGCCTTCTACTGGATTAATCTTCTAAGTAATAAGCCAATAAAATTATAACTTAATCTTTAAGTTTATTTATAATTTATAGAAGAACTATTTCTGATGATTAAAAGTATTTCAAGTATCTTATTCATATCTTTTAAACTTCTAAATTATAATATTAAGAATCTCATTCTATAGAAAAATTGAATTATATAATTTATAGCTTTTTAATATATTTGAGAAAGATGTATATAATATCTGAGAGATAAAGAATATATAAATAAGAGATTTAATTATATTATAATTAATATTTAAAGAATTCAACTTACTTTTGTTTAATATATATAAGTCTCCCAGAATATAATTTAATTATAATTTATAATAAAAGATATTATTGAAAGTAGTATTATAGGATTTAGTCTATATTTAAAATTAAAATAATCTATAATTTCTATACTATATATATATTATAGACTAAGTAAATCTTCTGATACTTTTAATTTCTCATTATTTAAACCTTTAAAGAATACTGAATAAGGGTTTATTCTTTAAGTTTATAAATATATTTTATACTTGTAATACTTTCTAAAGTATTCTTTTCAACTATCTTTCAATATAAGAAACAAATTTTAGTTATATAAAAAAGAATATAAATTATTAGTTTACAACTAGTAAATGTCATAATCGATCAATTGCGTAAATGGTGTGTAACTAGTTGTTTCTATTTATATAGTATTATTCAAATATATAGCGATTTCTATCGCTAACTCTATATTAATAAAAAATACTTTCTTAAAGCGTAGTACTGCTACTCTATATTCCATAGTAGTATATTTTATCAACTAGCACTCTATTACTAGTTTTAAATTTACCTAGTATTAACTATATATATCTCTACTTTAAGGTTTCTTATAGGTAGCCTTAAGGTATTATTACTCCTTACTCAATATAGAAGTTAATATAATTACTAGTAGTTGAAATAGTAATTATACTTTGAGCTATTATATATATAGTTAGCTAGAAACTAAGTATAATCTATAATATAACTATTTCTTATCTAGATTATTATTATTAATTTCTAAGGATTTCTATAATCTATTTATATAGCGTATTAATAATTCGCTTCGCCTTATTAATAGAATTAGAAAGGACGTTAATTATATTATATACTTAGTATATAATTATATATATCTCTTTATTAATTTTAACTTAGAAGTCTTAAGGGTTTAAATAGATATACCTAAATAGGTTAATCTTCAATATTATTATTTTAAATATTTTAACTATATTAGTATAGTTATAATTTTAGTTAAGTATCCTAAAGTTTATATTCTTCTATTCTCTATAGTAGTTGTAATAATGTATAAGGATTTTAAATTTATTTCTAATCATAATAGCTATTTAAGTAATTAAGAAGTTACTTTAGATTAGTATAACTAATATCTTATAATATAGATATATTTACCTAACCAACATGCTATTAAATATTCTTCCTATAGAGTCTTAGTTCATATTGTAACTAATTCATTCAGTAATAAATTTTTATATCTTATTTTTAAAGATATTATAATTGCTATTTATATATTTATTATTTAATTAGTATATATTGCTAAATGATACCTTAACCTTCTTATAGAATTAGTTAAAAAAATATATTACCTTGGGGTTATCTAGTAACTTCCCTCAAAATATATATAAAGCTTTGGGGGTTCTTATAATCCTAATTACTATTCTTTCTAATTGTTTTATCTTTTATAATAAAGTTTTATAAAAATATAAGTATTTAGATATTTAGTTTAGTTAGCTATAAGCTTAGTATTAATATACTTCTATTAGTAAACATTAATAGTATTATTTAAACTGGAGTTATTTCTATTCTTAAGCTTTCTAATATAAAGGCTTATTATTTCTTAATAAGTATAAATCTTCTAATTTACAAATATTGTTTAATGTATTTTAACTTCCTCTTAATCGTTTATCCGAAATAATAGTAATCCTTTTAGTTAGTTTTAATATTTTCTTCTATTTATTAAGTTAATATATTCTTATTATATATTTCTACTAACTTCTCTTTTATAATCCCCTTCTTCTAAAGAAATATATTTTTCTATTAATAGGGTAATTCTTAAGTAATTATAATATTCTTTTTTTATTATATTAAAGTATACTTCTTCTTAATCTTAAAAAGCTTATTAATAAATATCTTATAAGTTTTTAAAATAGAAGTCTTACTTTTTCTATATTTATATATAATAGTAAATATATATATTATTAATACTTATATTTCTATTAGAAAGTATAATCTACTCTCTGTATTATTAAGATATAATTTCTTAATATATTATAATTAATATCTTTATCCTAATTTATTTAAATGTTTTCTTATACTAATTAGTATAAGTTATTGAATTTTAATTATTCTATATTTCTTTAGGATTATTAATAAAGTCTAAAGAAGAAGATAGAATTTAGAATAATAAGTTAGGAGAATATTGAAAATTAGTATAGCTTTATTATATCTTAATTATAAGTATTTCTCTAAAGGTTATAATTTTAGAAGTATAAATATTTATTAAATAAATTATAACTATCAAGTAGAAGTCTTTATTTAATAGAATTTTAGATGTATCTTCTAATTAGAATTCTTAAAGATCTTTTAAAATAAATTACTATCTAATTATTATATTTAATAATATATTTAACGATATATATAAGATATTATAACTAGCCAGAATTAGGAATAATATCAAAATTAGCATAGTTATTAATTTAATCTTTTTAGTTATAGCTAGAAATTATAATTATATAGATATATTATTACTAATAAGTAGAAGTAATAAGGGATAAAAAAATAAGTATTATAAGTTATTATTATATATACCTATTAATATATAGAACAACGCTTCTTTTTAGTATCTTATAAAAAATAGATTTAAAGATAATAGTTGTTTTATCTATTAAGTAAGTAGTATTGTTTCCTTTTTTAAATCAATATATAGTAATCTCTTTTTATACTATTTCTTATAATTATCTTTCTTCTTTATATTTTAAGTCTTACTATTCGTTATTAAGTGTTTTTCCTTTTAGATTTCCAAAATATTAAGTAATTATGTTTGTATGAATAGCTATATATTTAGATGTCTATTTAGCTTTCTTTATATTATTTAGTAAGTAATCTTAGTTAGTTTTCTTACATTATTCATATATAAGTAAATATTGAGAAAAGTAAATATTTAGGGAATAGTTAGAAATAGGGGTAGTAAATAATTGTTTTATAATACTTTTAGCTTTAGTATTATCTATTATAAAGTTATAATTTTACTAGTTCTCTAGATATCTTTATAGCATACTTACTATAGATATATATTATATAAGAGGGATATATTATAAATATAGCTGCTATTATCTTATATTGCTAGTTTCTCTATATTCCGTTTTAGGATCTCCTTCTTAAATAAAATAAGGTTTTTTTACGAATCTTTTTCTTTTATTAGTTATAGCCTAAACTCTAAAGGTTAGATTAAGAGTTCGATATTTTTTATTCTTGAGAATAATTTTATTAAGGGAAAATTCGTTATATTCTTATAATTATTATATTAATTCCTTTTTATCTTTCTACTTATTAAAAATATATAAGATATTAAGAAATAGTAGTAAGAAATAGTAATTTACTATAGATCTTTCTTTCTTATTTATATTAATCTTATTATACTTCTTATTATATTTCTTATTTCAATAGGTTGATAGAAACCTAAATTATTAATTTATTATGTAATATCTATAAATAATATTGAGTTAATAAGCTGTTACGAATTCGCCTTTTTTCCTACTTCTACTATATAGGCTTCTAGAAGTCATATTGATATCTTAGAGTAGTATATAGTTATTGTTGTTTTAAGTTGTTTATTCTTATTATATAGGTTTCTAGAAGGTTCCCTAAGGAGTTTTATAAGCTTCTTTCTTTAGATTATTTCTTATTAACAATTAATTAAGTAGTAGTAAAAAATACTAGTAGTAGTAAAATACTACTAATTAGTATTAGTTTAAAATTAGTAACTACTATAATTAATCAATTGTATAAATAGTATATAAATAGTTATTTCTGTTTCTAATGTCTATATTTAGGTTATAATATATATATATATATATATATGCTAAGTATAATAAAGATAAATCTATATAATAATCCCTTTAATCTAATTAGCCTAAATAAGTAGGTCGACTACCTAGTTAACTATTACTACAGCTTTAGTTACCTTAGTGCTATATTTAACCCGATATGAATATTTAAACTCCTATTTTTATATATATAAGATCTTTTTAAATATCATAAGAAGTTTAATAGTTTAATACAATATAGAAAGTCTTATATTAAAAAAGAAATATATTTTACAATTTATAAACAATTTATTGAAACACTATAGATTCTCTTATGACTTGAGATTTATCCAATAATTTAACTACTATTAGAAGTCTATTAAGGGTTCTTATAATACTTAGAAATATATTAATAATATCAAACTATAAGACTTTAAAGTCAGATTATACTATAATTACTATAGCTACTTGAATTTTTTAGGCAGCTAGTACTATATATATATAATTTATAATAAGTTAACTAATGATATATCTCTATATATATAAATTCTTACTTTATATTGTTAGTAATATGTAGTTAAGGGCTAATAATAGTCAGTCGGATACGACGCATTTTCTAAACTTCAATATAGTAATACGACTTTATACTATAGTTAGTCTATATATATTGCCTTATTTAGAATATATATAAGCTTAAGTATATAGGTTTAATCTTATTATATAGAAGTCTTAAGTAATTCTTTATTCAATATATGAATGTTTCTTATATAAAAGGTAATACGACTATAGTAATCCTTATAGGAGGCTATTTGTAATATATACTTAAAAGCTAATAATAGTTAGTTAGGTATAACGTATTTTTTATACTTAAATATATATTATTCTAAACAACTATCTATATCTGTTTTATAAGTAAAAGCCTACTTCAGAAAAAGAAACTTAGTCTTAGTATTTTAGTAATCTATTTCTCACTAAATATTCTTTTCTTTTAACTTTATAATTTCAACTCTTACAACTTTAAGAAAAGACATTTATAATAATTCTAATAAGTTAACAATATCTTTCTATACTTTTAGTAATATAGCTAAGTAATTAATATATATTTAAATTTAAGTAAAAGGATCTTTCTTCTTGAATACTGTATTTGAAATAATAAAGAATAATATTAAAAGATTAAAACTGTTTTTATTAAGTCTTTATGACTAATTAGATAAATAGATATTAATAAAACTATTTTATTTATATTTTATAAGATATAAAATACTAATATTACGTTCTTTTCAAAATATTATATAATTATTAATATTAATTTCTAATTAAAGTCATTATTATTATTTATTCTTATATAATTAGTATATTTCCTAAGTAATTTAACTTATTATTCTAATTAGTTAAAATTGAAAGTTATGTTTTAACTTTCTCTAAATTAGTTCAATAGAAGTCTCAACATATTTATTTCTATATCTATGTAAAATAAGTATCCCCTCTTAATTAACTAAATCTCTAAATTTCAGTATATTATCCTATTTTCTAATTATTAATATATTTCTCAAATTTGAATTATTATTAAGAATTATTTCTTCTAATTAAGAATAATTAGAGATTCATATTAGTCTTAATACTTTAAATATTAATTTCAATATAATTAAATTATTCTTATTAGGGAGGGGCTAATAGCTCGCTCCCTACTGCGACTATTAGTAGGAAGTATAACTTTAGCTTTCCTACCCTCCTACTAACTACTATAGCTAGCTCCTAGTTAATTTAAAGCTAAACCTCTTGCAGCTATAGCTAGTATACCTACCTTGTATTAACCTTTTTATAAATAATAAATAATTGATAACTACTTATACAACAACCTTATACTTTTAGACCTTCATACTTTTACAGCTATTAATATATAATTTAAATATCTCGAGATATTTAATTACTACTAAATATACTCTATTTAAATATTTATTATAACTTTAATATTTACAACCTTAATATCTTTATTAACTAAGCTTTATTTATCCCTAAGATAAGACTTTATATTATTAATACGAAAGTTCTCTACTACTAATATAAACTAACTTATAATTTCTATATAAGTATAATAAGACTTAGCCTGCTCTTATTAGTAAATAATCTTAATATCTCAATTAAGTATAGTTAATATATAAATAATACCTATATAGATATAAATACTTCTAGTATAATTAGATAACTTTTAAAACTTCTATAGTTATATTATTATAATACTTTAAAATATCTAGTAACTAGTATTATAGTATTATATTAATATTAAAGTATTGTCTAATTAATACCTAGTCCCTAATATTATTAATTTAATATAATAAGTTATAAGTTAACTAGACGATATTCTTTTGAATATCTATAAGCTATTTATTAATTATAATATTCAAAATAATTTTATTAAAGCTTATTCTAATAAAGTAATAGCTTTAATTATAATAGTTATAGCTAGATATCTTTATACTTATTCTATAATACTTTTTTTATAAGTAGCCGTATAGATTTCAAAGAGATTTCAGTTCTATTATAAAAGATATAAAAGAATAATAAATTATAGAATACCTAGTTTTTAGTATTCTATTTTATTCTATCTTTAAGAAGTTTATAAAAGTTCTCAACCTTATAACCTTAGTAGTTACTTTCAGCTATATATATTAAACCTTAGCTTTAATAAAGTTCTCCCTATATAAATTATTACTATAAAGTCCTCTACCGCTATAAGGTTAAATATTAGAACTAAGGGTATAATTATCCATAATAATAGGTAATTTCATTACTATTTTAACTAGTTATTGTTAGAACAGATAGATAGGTAGGTAAATCAACAGTTAAGTTATTACTGTAGATAACCGTGAAATCAGGAGAAACGTGATGTGATAAAAGTAGTTTTCTCAACATAAGGACTTGTTCAAAATATTCATAACAATAATGGTTAAATAGAGGGAGAAATGGTGATTCGATTGATGGTATGATTGACTATTTCTAACTGTTATTCATAGAGATATTGAGGTTATTATATAGAAGGTTTATTTCGGAGTTCCGGCTGTACTACCGGAGTTCCGGCTATAGCCATAGCGCATAGGCCACTGTAACTACAGCGCATAGGGCGCTATAACTACAACGCACGTACCCTAGCGTAGCGCATGAGCTACTGTAGCCACAGCGCATGCCACAGCGCATAACGCACTATAAATACAGCGCACGGGCCAAAGCGTAGCGCACGTTACAGCGCAGCTATAACGCATTAGCCACTGTAGCCACAGCGCATGAGGCGCTGTAACTATAGCGCATGTGGCTTGAACTACTTCTGGTACCCTGTAAAAGAGTAAACCTCTATGTCTTTACCTTATTTACTTAAGAACTACTAGGGGTAAAAAGGTAAAGTAAGTATGTATTTATAGAGCGATTTTTATACGATTTATTCATATAGAAATATCGTACTATTTCTTATTGCTTCTATTAGAATAATAAAAATAGAAGTTCTTTATATATTAGAATAAATCTAACATCCCCCCATAAGGTATATTTCGCTAGTATATAGCTTATTTGTATAAAAACTCATAAAACTTAATAGAAAGTAAAAAGAGAAAAATTATATAAAGTCATAAAACTTAAAACTATAAAAGGTAAAAAAGGAAAGACTTTTTAAGATATCTTTTCTTGAAATTTAGATAAAATCCGTTTAAATTTCACTGAGCCTAAAGGCTTAGTTAAAATATTAGCTATATTATCCTTGGTATTTATATGGTATATG
>QAPF01001335.1:0-2500 GCA_004367935.1 Colletotrichum sidae
AAACGATAACTTATATAATGAGCCATTCGCAGTTTCGCTGTATAATTGCTTATACTTAGACATGCATGGCTTAATCTTTGAGACAAGCATATGACTACTGGCAGAATCAACCAGGTAACTATCGTACGCCGGGGTTGGCCGACGCCGCTGCTGGAGCGGCGAAGAAGTTTAGTCACCGGTGTCGCTCGCGCCCTGAGGCGTCCGCGCCCCCCGGGGCACACGCTGGCTAGGCCTGCAGTGCCCTGGAGGTTTCCGCTTTCCCCCTCTAAATTCCCCAGAGTGCCCGTTCGCCGCGCTGTGCCCACAGGTGGGTTGCGCGGCTTGGGGACCCCAGGAGGAGCGACTTGGCCCCGCGCCTTCAGCTGTTCAGCGTCCGTCGCGGGCGTCTTGCTCCCGATGCTCGTCAGTAAGTCTGGCCAGCGGCCATCCATCCACAGAGCCCATCCTTCGGGGCTGCAGCGGCACCGAGCCGCTGAGCCCTTCGGGGCATCCCCAGTTTGCCGACACGCCTGGGCGGCCGGCGCCGTGGGGGGCGACCAACAGCTATAAGCTCCCCATACCCGAGGCTTCAGTAGCCTTCTAGGGCGCACAGGGAGATACCACGCTGTAGTCTACAGAATACGGGACGTTTGTTGGGCGCGCCGGCGTATTGCTACGCGGCGCTGAGTGCGGGTTTTTGTGCTGCCGTTGGGCTGCACTCGCTCCCTACTCATAGGCCCACCGACACTTTTTGCGGGTGGGCTCCGTGGCACTTGGCTCTGGTCCGTGAAAAGTTTCCGATTAAATCGGATTTGTATGGGAAAACAAAAAAATCGTCTCACGGGAACCGACCAATCAATCGATGCCGCACGCGGGCGAGGGTGCGCGCCGTGGCCCGTGCGCGACGGTGCTACTGGCGCAGCGGCTACGGGGCGCGCCACGGGGCACACAGCGCTGTGAGCCACCGTCGTGGCCGCTAGGGCTACAGGACCTAATGCGCTGTCGCCGCCGGAGGGCGCCCAAGGCTGCTGTTGCCGCTACGAGGCTTTGGGGGCTGCAGCCGCTATACCTGGCGCTGGGAGTGTTTGGAACGCATCTCCTTCAGCAGGTGGAGCTGCTGGAGATACGAAGCTTACAGCGTTATAGCCAGCTAAATAAACACTATATAGCGAGCGTAGGTACTATTGGGCCATATGGCCTCCACTAGAAGTCTGCTTGCAGGCTGCCACGAGTCTTTTATAGGGTACTTGGGCCAACTTTTGCTCGAGTTTGAAAATTTCAAGCGCGTTTTTCTCAGCGGTCGTAAGCGCTATAAATACAGGGCCTCCAGCGCTGTAATGCCCTGAACGGGCGCTATAAATAGAGCATAAACACCGCTGGGTCCCGCGGCCGCCGCTGGAATTTCTTTTGTAGGGTACTTGGGAATCTTCTGTAGGGTACTTGGGCCGACTTTTGCTCGAGTTTGAAAATTTCGAATGCGTTTTTCTCAGCGGCCGTAAGCGCTACAAATACAGGGCCTCCAGCGCTGTAGTGCCCTGAACGGGCGCTATAAATAGAGTATGAGCACCGCTGGGTCCCGCGGCCGCCGCTGGAATTTCTTTTGTAGGGTACTTGGGAATCTTTTATAGGGTACTTAGGCCGACTTTTGCTCGAGTTTAAAAATTTCGAACGCGCTTTTCTCAGCGGTCGTAAGCGCTAAAATTACAGGGCCTCTAGCGCTGTAATGCCCTGAACGGGCGCTATAAATAGAGTATAAATACCGCTGGGTTCTGCGGCTGCCGCTGGAGTTTCTTCTGTAGGGTATTTGGGAAATCTTTTGTAGGGTATTTGGGGGATCTTTTGTAGGGTATTTGGGGAATCTTTTATAGGGTATTTAAGATATTTAGAAAGTAATTAGAAGGCTTGTAAAGAGAGATTCTAAAGGATTTTATAATATATTACTTTTATATATTAAAATATTAGTTAAGAAATCAATTTTATATTTTTAAACTTTAAAAAAAGAGTTTTTATAGTTATACAATATTTCTAGATTAGTTTACTATAGTATTTAAAAGTTTTTATATTTTATTATAATATATTAATTATATTTAAGATTAAAAGTTTAAGATAAAAGAAAAGTTTAATATTATATAATATTTTGAATTAAATTTATTTAGTTTTATAATTAAAATTTAGAATTTATATTTTATTTATATTTAACTATTATTTTAAAGATATTAATTCTTTTATATATTTAGACTTCTTTATATAAAATTTAATTTATTAATTTTATTCTTCCAATATCTAATTTAAATGTTAGTTTTATTTTAACTAAATATATTATATTATCAAACTTATAATAAGAATTAGTTTAATTTGAATTTATAAAAGAAAAACTTAAGAAATTATTTCAATCAATTCAAGTAATAATATATTTACTTTTATAATATAATAAAAAGAATTTTTTATAAATTATTAAATTATAGTCTCTATATTAAATCTATAAAATAAATATATTTTAAGAATTTCTAATTAATTGTTT
>QAPF01001335.1:7500-11452 GCA_004367935.1 Colletotrichum sidae
TTCGCTTTACCTCATAAAACTGAGTTCAACACTGCTATCCTGAGGGAAACTTCGGCGGAAACCAGCTACTAGAAGGTTCGATTAGTCTTTCGCCCCCATGCGCATATTTGACGATCGATTTGCACGTCAGAACCGCTGCGAGCCTCCACCAGAGTTTCCTCTGGCTTCACCCTATACACGCATAGTTCACCTTCTTTCGGGTCCAACCCTATATGCTCTTACTCAAATCCATCCGAGAACATCAGGATCGGTCGATGATGCGCCGAAGCTCTCACCTGCGTTCACTTTCATTACGCGTAGGGGTTTGACACCCGAACACTCGCATATAAGGTTGACTCCTTGGTCCGTGTTTCAAGACGGGTCGCTGATGACCATTACGCCAGCATCCTTGCGGAGCGCGTACCTCAGCCCACCGAAGGGTATTGTGCAACGGGCTATAACACTCCCCGGAGGGAGCCACGTTCCCGAAGCTTTTGTCCCCGACAGCGAGCTGATGCTGGCCTGAGCCGGCGGAGTGCCCCGGCCGCGAGAGCCGGGTGATCCGCCGGGCGCAAGTCTGGTCACAAGCGCTTCCCTTTTAACAATTTCACGTGCTGTTTAACCCTCTTTTCAAAGTGCTTTTCATCTTTCGATCACTCTACTTGTGCGCTATCGGTCTCTGGCCGGTATTTAGCTTTAGAAGAAATATACCTCCCATTTTGAGCAGCATTCCCAAACTACTCGACTCGTCGAAGGAGCTTTACACAGGCTTGGTGTCCAACCGTACGGGGCTCTCACCCTCTATGGCGTCCCGTTCCAGGGAACTCGGAAGGCACCGCGCCCAAAGCATCCTCTGCAAATTACAACTCGGGCCCTGGGGGCCAGATTTCAAATTTGAGCTGTTGCCGCTTCACTCGCCGTTACTGGGGCAATCCCTGTTGGTTTCTTTTCCTCCGCTTATTGATATGCTTAAGTTCAGCGGGTATTCCTACCTGATCCGAGGTCAACCTTGTAAAAATTGGGGGGTTTTACGGCAGGAGTGCCCTGCGGGTCCCGGTGCGAGGTTGTATGTTACTACGCAAAGGAGGCTCCGCGAGGGTCCGCCACTGTCTTTGAGGGCCCACGTCAGCCGTGGAAGCCCCAACGCCAAGCGGTGCTTGAGGGTTGAAATGACGCTCGAACAGGCATGCCCGCCAGAATGCTGGCGGGCGCAATGTGCGTTCAAAGATTCGATGATTCACTGAATTCTGCAATTCACATTACTTATCGCATTTCGCTGCGTTCTTCATCGATGCCAGAACCAAGAGATCCGTTGTTAAAAGTTTTGATTATTTGCTTGTGCCACTCAGAAGAGACGTCGTTAAAATAAGAGTTGGGTTTTTCCTCCGGCGGGCGCCCCGCGAGCGGGGCCGGGGGGGAGGCGGACCTCCCGCCCGCCGAAGCAACGGTTAGGTATGTTCACAAAGGGTTATAGAGCGTAAACTCAGTAATGATCCCTCCGCTGGTTCACCAACGGAGACCTTGTTACGACTTTTACTTCCTCTAAATGACCGAGTTTGGATAACTTTCCGGCCCTGAGTGGTAGTTGCCCACCTCTCTGGGCCAGTCCGAAAGCCTCACTGAGCCATTCAATCGGTAGTAGCGACGGGCGGTGTGTACAAAGGGCAGGGACGTAATCAACGCAAGCTGATGACTTGCGCTTACTAGGGATTCCTCGTTGAAGAGCAATAATTGCAATGCTCTATCCCCAGCACGACAGAGTTTAACAAGATTACCCGGGCCTTCCGGCCAAGGGAGTACTCGCTGGCTCTGTCAGTGTAACGCGCGTGCGGCCCAGAACATCTAAGGGCATCACAGCATTCGAATACCGGCCCGCGGTCAGGCGGGCCCCCCCCGCATCGGCCTGCCGGGCCTTCTCGGGGGGTCGGGCTTTCGCCCGGGATTAGCACGTACCTTAAGCTCTTTCGAGCCCACCCCTTTGCGCGCGTTGCGACGGCCTGGCGTTACCCAGGCTCGCCACAGGATCGGCCGCCGCCCGGAGGCGGTTAGGCGTTCCCTGTACCAGGTGGTGTTGCCCGCGACAGGCGCCTCGAGAGGCGCCCCTCCGCCCGACAGTTGGGGACTTCCCCTACGGAGTTGGAGTCGCTGGACTAGCAGTTATCTTTAATGAGGCCCACTGTTACAGGCCTGTGAAGGTTAACCTGTTATTGCCTCAAACTTCCATCGGCTTGAGCCGATAGTCCCTCTAAGAAGCCGGCGTACTGCCAAAGCAATACGGGCTATTTAGCAGGTTAAGGTCTCGTTCGTTATCGCAATTAAGCAGACAAATCACTCCACCAACTAAGAACGGCCATGCACCACCACCCACAAAATCAAGAAAGAGCTCTCAATCTGTCAATCCTCATTGTGTCTGGACCTGGTGAGTTTCCCCGTGTTGAGTCAAATTAAGCCGCAGGCTCCCTTTTCAGGTAACGTGCTAGTTAGTCCCCGCTCTCTCGAGCGGGTACGGACTCTATCTTAGGCGGCGCCCGGCGGGCGCCACCCATCCCCGTCGAGTCTCTGAACCTTCCCCGTGGTTAGGGGCTTGGCTGCGAGTCGCCTCATGAGCGGCACGTTGTCCCCGTACCGGCGGCCGTTACGCCGCCGCCACAGCGTCTCTTTCGAGCGCTGCTTGGGAGTGCCACCCTTCGAGGGTTTCCCGCAATTGGGGGATGTCGCCACCGCTGAGGTGACTAGCGATTCGGGGCTGACCACCGGACCCTTTACGGGCTCGCTGTCTGGGGCAGAGCTTGAACGGCTACTGTTTACCCCTGGTGGTGCCCTTCCGTCAATTTCTTTAAGTTTCAGCCTTGCGACCATACTCCCCCTGGAGCCCAAGCACTTTGATTTCTCGTAAGGTGCCGAACGAGTCAAAAAATAACATCGTCCGATCCCTAGTCGGCATAGTTTATGGTTAAGACTACGACGGTATCTGATCGTCTTCGATCCCCTAACTTTCGTTCCTGATAAATGAAAACATCCTTGGCAAATGCTTTCGCAGTAGTTAGTCTTCAATAAATCCAAGAATTTCACCTCTGACAATTGAATACTGATGCCCCCGACTGTCCCTATTAATCATTACGGCGGTCCTAGAAACCAACAAAATAGAACCACACGTCCTATTCTATTATTCCATGCTAATGTATTCGAGCATAGGCCTGCCTGGAGCACTCTAATTTTTTCAAAGTAAAAGTCCTGTTTCCCCGGCACACCCAGTGAAGGGCATGCGGTTCCACAGAGGGAAAGGCCCGGCCGGACCAGTGCACGCGGTGAGGCGGACCGGCCAGCCAGGCCCAAGGTTCTACTACGAGCTTTTTAACCACAACAACTTTAATATACGCTATTGGAGCTGGAATTACCGCGGCTGCTGGCACCAGACTTGCCCTCCAATTGTTCCTCGTTAAGGGATTTAAATTGTACTCATTCCAATTACAAGACCCAAAAGAGCCCTGTATCAGTATTTATCGTCACTACCTCCCCGTGTCGGGATTGGGTAATTTGCGCGCCTGCTGCCTTCCTTGGATGTAGTAGCCGTTTCTCAGGCTCCTTCTCCGGGGTCGAGCCCTAACCCTCCGTTACCCGTTGTAACCATGCTAGAACACTACTCTAGCATCGAAAGTTGATAGGGAAGAAATTTGAATGAACCATCGCCGGCGCAAGGCCATGCGATTCGAGAAGTTATTATGAATCACCAGTGAGCCCCGAAGGGCATTGGTTTTTAATCTAATAAATACATCCCTTCCGAAGTCGGGATTTTTAGCATGTATTAGCTCTAGAATTACCACGGTTATCCAAGTAGTAAGGTACTATCAAATAAACGATAACTTATATAATGAGCCATTCGCAGTTTCGCTGTATAATTGCTTATACTTAGACATGCATGGCTTAATCTTTGAGACAAGCATATGACTACTGGCAGAATCAACCAGGTAAC
>QAPF01001336.1:0-10839 GCA_004367935.1 Colletotrichum sidae
TAAATAGTATTATTCTTCTTAATATAAAAATAGAAATTTAAAAAAAATAATAAAATAATAAAAAAAACTTTTTATAAAATATAAATAGAAAGTTTAATTAGTATTATTTAAAAAGAACTAATTTATAAATAAAGCTTTTAAGATTAGGGGGATATATTAAGAATAATATACTTAAGAAGTAGAATTTATACTAATTAAACCTTAGGTATTAATACTATCTCTATAAACCCTACCCTACTTAAACCACTTGAAATAGAGCCTCACGCGGCACGTGTAGCCACGTTTAGTTATACATAATACACACCAGATTTTACCCCCTAATTACATGCAACAAGTACGGAGGGCATACTGCCACATATGTGGCAACACGTATAGTTACTACATACCCTACGGCATGGCGCAACCGACATCTATATACTGTACTAGTACATACTCTGAAAGGCCAAATAAGAAAGAGGATAGTTGATTTATAGGGTTAGTAGTTAAATTGCTCTTTAGTCCTATCCCTTCTTCTTTTCCATTGGCATGAATAGGGTCTGCGACAGAATGGCCTGAAATCAGCCATTTCTGATTCAATAAGCTCGGGAAATTACCGAGAGGAACACAGTCATTATCTACCTCTGACCTTTGCAAGGCTCTAGAAGATACCATCAATAGGGGGAAGACGAAGTCGACCATGCATCACAACCAGCTGCGAAGTTTTTGCCATCGTCATGCTAGTTAGTATGCCTGCGCCGTAACGTGACCCGACGTGACCCAACGTGACGCGCTTCGCTTCGCTTCATTCTCATTTCGCCTCTGTTGGCGAAAAATCTGCCGCTTCACGTCTTCTCTCTTCTTCGTCTTTCCCTCATTTCCCTCAAAAGGCACTGCTGGCTTCGTGTGAATTTATCCTTTCTACTTGACCTGTGGCTTCATATTTGCATCTCACTGGCAGCTCCGCCGTCGTCAACCGAGCTGCAGTTGTCATCCACACGTCGGAAAAGCATACGACACGAACGACAGGCCCCCCTGGACCCTCGTCCTCGACTTCATCCCCATACTGCACACATACTGTACTATTACACAGTAGGTACATATTGCTCCACTTCGACTAATAGTAATACCACCTCCGCGCTCTAGCGGACAGCTGGACCGACCTGGACCCAACCCACACTGGAGTCAGTCCTTCAAACACTTCCGTATCCGTACTGAGATACCAAACCTGACATTCCTTGCCGTTGGACCAGGGCGCACGGCCATCCCCATACCCACCAGGCCCCACTTACCTACCTGTCTGCTCGAATTGATTTGCCTTCGTTTTCGGTCGCCCAACGCCAGCTTTCGAACGTGCTGCTAACCTCCAGCCATCTTTCGACGCTCCCAGCTTTTGTATTATATTGCTCATGGCCATTCGTTGACGCCCTGAACCTCCGTCGTTTCTGTTGCCTGGCTTCTACTCTTGATAAAGTGTCTCGGAACGCCTCGTATACATAATGGCCGCTATCAGTGGAGGGGATCAGGTCTATGCGACGGTTCGTCTCCAATCAGCCCTCCGCTGTCGCAAACCCCAACAAAAGGTAAACAAAAGCTAATCGTCATTTTCGTATAGCTTCTTTTGAACGACACCTACCTTCCAGGTCCGTCTTCATCACTCAGCCCTGTGGATTGACTCTTTTTGCTGACCTTGCCACAAATAGGTGCGTTGGTACTCGCCCATTCTCTGCGCGATGCTGGAACTTCCAAACCGCTGGCCGTCTTGGTCACCCTCGAGTCCGTCTCTGCCGAGGTTATCACTGAATTGAAGGTCAGCCGTCCCAACGACTCAAGGTTTCTCTTACTCTGCGCATCATGCTGATTTGTTGGCTACAGGCCGTCTACGATCATGTCATACCCGTTCCGAGAATACGCAACGACCGTCCCGCCAATCTCTACCTTATGAACCGTCCTGATTTGCATTCCGCCTTTACAAAAATAAACCTTTGGAGGCAGACTCAATTCGCGAAAATTGTCTACATCGACGCCGACGTCGTGGCCTACCGAGCGCCTGATGAGCTATTCGACATTGCCGCCTCCTTCTCTGCTGCCCCAGACATTGGCTGGCCTGACTTATTCAATACCGGTGTCATGGTCCTCAATCCCAATATGGGCGATTACTATGCTCTGATAGCGATGGCCGAGAGAGGCATTTCCTTTGACGGCGCCGACCAGGGCCTGCTGAACATGCATTTCAAAAACACCTACAACCGCATTAGCTTCTCCTACAACGTCACACCGTCTGCTCATTACCAATATGTGCCTGCCTATCGTCATTTTCAGTCGAGCATCAACATGGTCCACTTCATCGGTCCTGACAAACCCTGGTTCCAGGGCCGTCAGGCGAGCAAGGCCGAGTCACCCTTCGAAGATATGGTCGGCAGATGGTGGGCTGTCTATGATCGACACTACCGTGCCTCAGTGCGTTTGACAAGTCGTTCTCGCAGGTGAGAAGCTAACAAGCATGGCAGGAAACTAATACCATCACCCAACATCAGCCGAACGTGCAATCACATCCTTACCACCAGGTCCCAGAGCTTGTGCAATACTTTACTAAGGGAGAATTCCAGCCGCCGCAGCCGCAAGCTACTCACGTAGCTACTACGGGTGAGCACAATCGCGTGGCGCGACCCTCCCAAGACCGTGGTTCTCTTTACTCTCTGCGCCAAGCTATTGATTCTCACAATCGTGGCGTTCGTGGCGTATTCTCGCAACATGACCACGGTCGCCAGCCTGAGATTGCGTATCAGGCTGGCACATCCTCCCCCCCTCTCAGCGAGTCTTTTAGTGCCTTTGCTGGAACTCAAGCTGAGGCTCGGTCAGAGCAGCAATCAGCGCAACCGGAGCGAGGTACGCTGCCACCTGCGGCATCTCCGGCACTGCAATGGGAGCCGAGTCTTCCTCCAGTGCCAACATGGGATGCTCAGAGGTTTGTTTGCACCGTCCTGCTGAGAAGAGAGACCTTGCTGACTAGCTAGACAACCTCCACCCACGGACTCGAGACCGGAGGCCCTCAACTTCCCCTCTCAAGTGTACGTAATGTCTCAGGATCCCGCTCCATTCGTGCCCCCCGAACGATACCCGAGTCCGCCGCGAAACATGTGGTACGAAGTTCCAACATCGAAACCTGCACCTCCGACACAAAAGCCCCCGCCCATCTTCCCTTGGGAGACGAACCAGCCGAAGCCCACGCGATTCTTTGCCGAAGAGGCGTCCAACCCGGCGGCTGACGAAGTCGCGGACACGCCGACTGGTGAGTACATGTCGTTGCCCGTATCCCAGGCTCCTGCTAAGCCGTTTCTGGCAGGATCATCGACGACTGGTCAGAAGACCAGCGAGCCCAGTACCCCAGCCACACCCATCATCAGAGTTGGCCCCTCGGACCCTTGGACCGCCTTCACACGTACCAATGCGTGGGACGAAGTACCTGAGATCGAGCGTTACGTCGAGGGTCTTCAGAAGCATCGTCGTGGGAGGAGTCAAGGCTCAGTGGGCCTCTCTGGCGGAAAGGAGCACGGGCTCAGGCTCACCGACTTCCCAAGCGTAGTCGAACGACCAAGTCTTCCAGTCACTCCCGCGCCTATTCACCGGTCAAAGTTCTGGGGTGGTGGTAGCCCCGGAACCAGCCGAGGCGAAGGCGAGAAGGAGCTGCCGGCCGCCCAAGGTGTGCCGCCGCAGCCTGACTGGGTATGTGTGCATGGTGTTGGGTGGACGCACGCAGATTGCCTTTGCGAATTGACTAACGTGCATGGATACTCCAAGGACCCATCGGCTCAGCTTCAAAAACTGGCCAAGCAGCAGTCCGCGGCTTTGCTGAAGAGACTTGGTGGTTCGAAAGGGCCCGAGGGAGTGAGTCGCGAGATCCCATCACGCTCCGTGCCGTACGGTTCCGAGAGAGTCATTTCACCTACTTATGTTGCGCAGTCATCTGGAGGGGTGGTGCTCAGTCCGCAGCCGGTGAAAGGCAGCGTCACGACGAGCATCGTGCGTAACCTTGGTGGTGGGGATCAATCGGCAACAGCCCCGACGTCCACCATGACAGCGCCTTCGTCGTTCTCATCGTCTGCCACGACGACTACGACGACGACGACGACGACGACGGCGCTCGAGTGTTCGTCTCATGAAGGTTCAGGAGTCACTGGGGGAAAAGGGTAAAGACGTGCCCCTTGCGGAAAAGTCCGCCTTGTCTACAGATGAGGAGCGGGACGTGTGCTCACACTTAGGCGAGCCGTGACGTTCCTGTGCGATATCTGATTCCCTCCGCAGCGATGTGTACGTATACGAACTGTGGGCTTAGGGGATTGCGCGTCGAGGTCGAGCGGTAGGTGGTCTTGGCAGGTAATATGACGTAAGTACTTGTTGGAGAAGGAGAGAGGAAGGAGTTGTTGGACAAGCTGTGAACATGATATCATCATGTACAATGCCATGTTTGGGATTGTACCGTGGAATTGCGACCCCATCGATTTGGGCAGTGATGCCGAAAAGTGCGCTGTATTCCTATAAGACATTGATATGATTATTACACCAAGGCTAAACAAATCCACCCAAACGCCGCGTGATGCCCGCCCGAGCCTCGTTTACTCCTCTTCGGCTTCTTCGACTGTGACTGCCCTACCCTTGCCTTTCCCGCTGCCACTGCCCTTTTCCGCTGTGTCTGTTTGGTTCTCTGGAGCCGGGCTCAACTTAGCTGTAGCAGACTCCGAAGTGAGCGGTCCGCCCTGCGCGAAACCATCCTCTCTCGGCTCGTCTACCGCTGTATTTCCTAATCCTGACAGCACCTGATCGTTACCAAATAACTGGTTAACGCCGCCCCAGTTGGGCATAACCGGGTTCGGGGCCAGCACCGGAGGTGGGCCGGCCTGTGTCGTCCGAGTACTCGATTCGGCGGTAGTGTCTGGTCGGGTCTGCGCTTCGCCGGATCGATCCGAGGGACTTGGTGAAGGGCGACCGACGGTACTTCTCTCCCTACCCTGTGCAGTGCTGGCCAGGGGTGTTTGGGTGGCACCGGGTTGGTTCTCTGGTGCGGTCGACGTTGCAGGCTCCGCGAACGGCTGAGATGGGGATAGAGCTGGTGCACCATCCAGCCTTTGAAGCGGCAGTAGTGACCAGCCGGGAGGGATAACAACCCCTTCGGGGAGCTCTGAGCTGCCAGCTGGGATTGCGTTGGCGTGACTGGCAGCTCCGTGTCTCGTCACAATCGGAGCATTCACCCGAAGGCCCTGAGGGACCGGGACGTGCGCCAGTGGAATTGTCGGAAGCGGGACCTGAGTGTGTCCCAGGTTAAGAACTGGAGCAGCAGCGTTGGGTGCATTTTGCACCTGTTCGTGCTGCTGTTGCAGTTGACGAACACGTCCCAGCTCTGCGGTGAGCAACTGGAGTGTTTGTAGCTCCTGATGCATGCTTTGCAGTGACTGGACCTCCCGCTGAACCATTTGCTCCAGATTATGAATCTGCTGACGAATGGCTGGCATATTATTACCGCCTGGAGTCTGCGCGGCCGGGGCAAAGGGGCCTGCAGGTGCTCCTGGTGCTACGGGAACGGCGTCCGGGGGGACACCCATCTGCTGTGCCAGTTGTTGCATATTATCCCCTTGAGCGAAGCCAAGACGAATTGGTCCTAGCTGGAAGACTCTAGCAGCGCCATTTCGGGGTGCCGGTTGCGCAGGTTGCGCAGGTTGCGCACCAGGAAGAGCACCAGGAGCAATGTCTGCCGGGGGATGTGGTGCGGCGGGCGGGACAGGCGCGGCCGGAGCAGCACCAAGTCCGCCAAGCCCAATCCTAGCAAGAACAGCCTCTCGGTTTGGCGGAGCCGCAACGTTGTTATTGTTGTTGACGACGGGACTTCGACAGGTAGGACAGACTTGTTGGCGCTCCAACCAGCTTTTGAGACATCCAAAATGAAGAATATGCCCGCACGGCAGCTTCTTGGGGCGAACACGCTCGACAGCGCCGGAATTGGGGTCCCATAGTCGCATCTCTTCGCGGCATATGATGCAAGTATCCTCCCGTGAGAGCTCTCCCTGTGTGGCGTCGGGATACTTGTTCATATCCTCGACCGCTTTGCGATATCGCCACAAGGCTGAGCCTCTCTTTATGACGGATCGGGCAGTCATGAAGAGGTCCCGCATAATGTGGATGGGGAGGCCGTAGAACGTCAGCAGGATGCCGAAGAAGACAAGGTAGATGGCCAATTTGACGCAATCTTTGAGGTTAGCTTTCGTCAGTGATTCGTGGAGCTGTCAGACTTACCGGCAATGAGGTCGAGGATCAGAATCCACTGGCCCTTCGCCTCCCATCCCGGCACTTCGATGTCCATCTCGTCGACGTCTTCCTCTCGCGGGAGGTTGGCACCATCGTTGGCACCACCGTCCTGCTGTCTCTGTCGCAGAAGTTCCTCACGCTCTTGACGAACCTCTCTCCGTCGCTCTTCCAAACGAAGCTTCGTCTGTGCTTTGATGATATTCTGCTCCATGACAGAAACAATATATCGAATGCCGGTTCTGGCGGAGCATGTTGCGAGGACGGCAAATTCGAAGAGAAACATGACCATCATATTCGGACGAGCCTGTTGGATGACAGTGTGAACCGTGTATCGCAGAAGCCACATGTCGTAAAGCAGGCTCAGAAGCAGTGAGATGCTGAGGCGGGTATGGAACAGACCAGGATTCGTTGGGGGTTGTTGCTCGAGAACCTCGACTCGACCATCGCCAATCCAGCCCCAGACCTTACCGGTAACGAGGGCGGTAAACATAACCAGAAACCATGCACCAATCTCCTCCCGGAATATCGTCATAGCCAAGCAGGTTTCGGTGATGGCGAACCAGGCTTTCTCGGATAGTTGCTCAACCTCGACCTGCCGCAGAGGGCCGTATAGGAGTCGTTGGAGGCCATAGATGATGGTTCCATATATTAGATATATGAAGTTGACCAAGACCTGAGTCAACGTCAGCTCCGCCGCGTCGAATTGAGAGATGAAACAGCTTACCAACAGACAGAAGTTGCTTTGCGCAAGGTATACCATTGCGGAGTAGAAGTTGGCTCGTTGGTGGAAGGCCGACACGACCACCGTGGCCGCCAGGGCCGTAGACACCTATCGCATAGTCAGCTTTACTGAAGAAGACGGCGACATCGAAGCCAAGCAGAAGGAGCTTCCTTGACGGTTGCATTGTAGCGACTGACCCCTGTGTACCATGCGAGCCTCATTTTTTGGTGACTGCTGGGCTGGAAATGCAATAGTTGTCGTTGGTGTGAGGGCAGCACCAGCACTCAAGCGCCATCCCAGAAGCTGGTCGAGATACGCGTCGGAGCTTGGAGTTGATGCCACTTGTTAATGACAAGCATCCACTCAAGTGACGTGGATTACCTGAGCAGAAGCAAATGGTAGTGAGTGACGCATGACTACCCCGGCCAGACAAGGTGCCCGTCATGTCTTCACTTATCCACTCAGTACGTATCCCGCCGCTTGAAACGACCAGCACGCACGTGACCGCGCGGACGGCATGGAGCCCACCCGGGCAGGTCGCCGCCAGCGGGCTTAGTTTATGCCGATCCGAACACAGGCCACCTCATTGCCGTGCAGGATGGACCTCAGGCCGTGAGATGTTCCCTCCCGGATTGAAGCATCAACAACCAAGACTTCGACGCATGAGCGGTCATTTGAGAACGGATGTGCCGCAATTCTAACTCATGTCATGGCTTCAGGTCTCTCTCCACTCATGACGCCGGCCTTATTGGCATCGATAAGCAGTCGTTCTCACGTTCCCAGGGCATCTTGGTACTTCACAGCAGCCACGACTGTGACAATACTCAACCGACCAGAAGAAGCGCCGCGAATATACCAGCATGTTATAAACCATGGCCTATTTCCCGACGGCGTGATGTCTGGGCCAGAGGAGCAGCTTGACATATCAAGGAAACTGCGAGAGTCCCTCATCAAGGCCTCCGCCGTTGGTGGATTGCCAAAGGTCTCGCCCAAGCCCCGTGATCAGAAGAACAGATGACAAACATCCAAGCCAACGTAACAGCAAAAGACGATTAATTCTCTGATGGAGTTGAAGAAAGTTACATCTGATCATCTTCTTGACGAGCCCTTTCCCGATGAGTCAGCCGTCCCATCAAGTACTCGCCATGTGGATATCCATCGGACACCTTCGCTCCAAATCCTCGAGCGTGGGCAGCTTTTCTGGAATAACATATACGGCAACATATATAAACGTGTCATGGGCATGATGGACAGGTCAGGCACCGAGGATCTGGGTATCACGGCTCGGCTTACGTACGGCTATATACTGAGCAATACCAAAACACCCCTCTAGAGACTTCGTGGGTTCTAATAGCTGGGCTGATACCGCAAGACGTGAGTTCACGTCCGAGTGACGCTGCGAATCTAGCTCATTCCGTTACAGGTCAACCCTCAGTTGAAGGGCCACCTACGCGGTGCTCTAAATGTTGGCGCATCCGTCGACGAAGTGCGTGCTGTCAGAGGCAGTGTCAGTGAGATCTGTGAAGCGTCAGGTATGCGGCAGCTTGGAAACGACGTCCCAGGTGGATGGGGCTGGCGCGGCGAGGTCGCAACGGTCTCAACGGGATCATACCACCGCACCATCAGCCGCCATCGTCCAGGCAAGCCAAAGCCAGGCCCCGTGTCTACCTAGCCATCGAAAACGTACCTTGGCCCGGCCAGGAAAGCTGGCACTTTGATAGTCGGTTTCACCAGTTTGAGAGAGACGAGGCTCAAGCGACGGCTCGTGTTCCGCGCGGGGGAGTGAGTTCCGCATTGCGTGAGAAGCCGAGCAACTAATGAAACGACATGTCCGCCCCGACTGGTACCCAAGGTAATGTGTTCTACGTGACGTTGTAGTACCCTGGCGATAGCGACGACAACGACGGTAGCAACAGGCAGGGATGTGAGTGCATACGGCCGTAGGGCTGCTTTTGCCCGTACATGCTTTCTGAGCGGAGTCTGCTACAACTCATGAGGGAGGCGCTTCGCACCCACGACACCTCCGCTCCACATCTGATATCTGGGATACGGGGCGGGCGTGCTAACCGGGATACCGGTCGCGGGGCAAGTAGCCCTGTTCCGACATGTCCTGTCGACAACTGACTAGTTCGGTGTTCGCCTGGGGCGAGGTATCCATGCGCCTTGTCAGACGACATCTCCTGGAGGCATCGCGATGTCACAGCCTGGGGCCGCAGGAGTGAGATTGGTACCCATGCTGTGAAAGGTGCAGAAGTCTTCATCTCCTTGCAGCACATCCCCTACCTGGCTGTTCTACTCTTACTTCGCCGGGATGGAGAGAAAAGAGACGGTCCGGCACTAGAATAAGAAAAGATGACGGTATTGGCGCGTCGATCTTCCCAGTCGGGGAGCTACCTACATACTGTGAATACGCAGTAGTGCTGTATACACTCGAAAATTACATTATGACGGAGATTATGCAATAAGAGTAAGAGTCTCTGGCTGGTCGCATCTCGGCCCATTACATACCTAATGCCCAGCAGCAGGGTGGAGGTGGTGGGTGGACTTGGGCCAGTTTCGAGTGTGGAATCGATTGTACAGATAGAGTCCGGCGAGGCCAAGGCAGGGGCATCTCTGGCTCCATTCTTTGATTCCAAGCAAGTTCTAATGGCACGCAGGCAGGGTCTGGCCATCGCGTCGACCGGTGAAGATGTGCAGATCCTGGAGGGCGAGATGGGTTGGTTGGACACCGTACTACGTATCTCCATCCCGCAGCAATTAATTTCGGAATCCTTTACGTCCGGGGAGAAACCCATGCTTAGCCTGCAGGGCCTTTCATCGCCCAATCGTTGGCCACCCTCGTCACCCATGGCACAGATCAGTGATCAACGCGGAGTGGAGCTGCTTGCCAAGGTTGGCAACCATACGAGATGGTGACCACCTGTGGTGTTGGTCAAGGACCCCGACCTCATCATGACAGCCGCTTTAACCTACGGAGACACTTGCACCCATATCATTGCCGATACGACACATACGACCGTCAACGTGATTTTGTAGTACAGCGAAAGCCGACGGTGACGCCCGCTCTGTCGCCAGCCCCGTCAGCGCCAGGTCCCGCTTCTGTGTGCGACTGCTGTCTGCGTACGACATAGATACATTACTCGGATCTGCCAGTGGTCCCCGTATTGTTGTGAGGGATTGGACTATCCGATTCCCACTCGACGCGATCAACTGTCGTGAGTGCAAGTCAGTCTGTCATGCCAGGCTGTCGAAGGCCACACCCGTCTCCGGCATCTCCCGCAACTTCCCTCGCTTTTGTCGCCTGGCTCTCGAGTTCCCGACGAAGACCATCGCCGGGTCATTCTTCTCGTTTTTGCGCTTCTAATACACGTGGTTTAGTGGCGCACCTCAAGTCTCTTTGGACGAAAGGGGAGGCAATCTCGACCCGTCTGGCGTCCCCCACTCATCTACAGGACATTAAAAACTGCTGCACGTAATTAGGGGGCAAAATCTGTTGTGTATTGTGTGTAACTAAACGTGGCCACGCGTGCCACGCGAGGCTCTATTTCAAGCGGTTTAAGTAGGGTAGGATCTATAGAGATAGTACTAATACCTAAGGTTTAATTAGTATAAACTCTACTTCTTAAATATGTTATTCTTAATATACCTCTTTAGTCTTAAAAACTCTATTTATAAATTAGTTTTTTTTAAATAATACTAATTAAACTTTCTATTTATATTTTATAAAAAGTTCTTTCTATTATTTTATTATTTTTATTAAATTTCTATCTTTATAATAAGAAGAATAATATTATTTATAAATTATTTAAATATTTCTTATTAACTAGAAAATATTTCTAGTA
>QAPF01001337.1:0-11112 GCA_004367935.1 Colletotrichum sidae
ATATTCTCTTTATATAAATATTATTTATAGTTTTTTTAACTTCTAGATTTAAAAAAGGAGTTTCTATAGAAATAGTAGACTTTTTAAAGTTCTTATTATAATTTATAATTCTATGAAGATAAGTTATAGAAAAACCACTTAGTTCTTTATTAAGAGAAGGATTTAAACTATTATTACTATTATTAACTTTATTAAGAGGAAGAGAATAATTAGTATTTTTAGTAGAATTATGAATTCTATTAGATTTAATAATAATTAGATTTTGGGAAGAATTATTAGAATTAAGTTAGTTAGATTTATTCTTTTTATTAAGTTAACTAGATTTAGTAGTTATAGTATTATTAAAAATAGATAATTCTTTTTTTTATTAAGAATTAAATTGGTTTTTAAGAATATTTATATCTCTAGATTAAATAGTATTATAGACTTAAAGATTTCAAACTAAATAAGTATTATAGTTATAGGTAATTATAGTTATTGTTTTGAACTTTTAGATTAAACTTCTTAGAGTACTTGCTTCTAATTATATAGTAATAGATATTGCTTTAAATTTTTATGTTACTAATAAAAGATTTCTTCCTATTTTTCAACTTATATAGAGTTTTAAATTTAATAGAAAAATAAGGCGTTTTATTATAAACATAAATAGAAGCTAATATAGCTAACTCCTAAAAGTATAAAAATAAATTAGAATTATAGTAAAAGGTTTTAGTTTTATTAATTATAGTTCTTATAGTTCTTATAATTAAATTATTAGGTTCATAAGTATAAGGTGGTCTTATCTTATGAATAATACTATTATTAAGATAAATGATTTCTATTCTATTATTAGAGAATTTAAAGTTACTATCTGTATTGACTTTTTTAATTTTCTTATAATTATTATTATTATTAGTTGTATTAATAAACTTTTTGAAAGCTGAAGTAACTTCTTTAGAGCTTTTACTTTTTAACAACTTTCTCTAGATAAATCTATTATATTTATCTATAAATAAGATAAAGTATTTATAGTGATTATAAGTTTCCAGTAAAATAGGTTTATATAGGTCTGAATTAATCTAATAAAAATATTCAAACTTCTTAAAACTATTTGAATTTCTATCAACTTTATTAGTAAACTTACTTTTAAGATAGGTTTTATAAGTAGGTATTTTATTACTTTTTAAATATTTATAATTAATATTATTTATTATATTCTTAATTAACTTGATAATATTACTAGTATAGCTTACTCTATTATACTATAGTTTCAAGTTGTTAATATTAGTAATATTAGTATAAAGACCTAATTGCTTTAATTGAATAGGGATTCTAAATTTGTTAAAAAATTTAATATTACTTTTTATAAGTAATAGTTTATTCTATTTAATCTTTATAGTATAAGTTTATGATAATTTTATATAGTATAAGTTTATTAGAAGAATAGATAATATTCCTATTGAATTAAGTTTAAACTAATTTAATAGGTTAATACCTAGTTGTAGTATATAATAAAGATTATATAAGAAATATTAAATATTATTTAAAATAATTTTCAAATTGTTTTTTATAGTTAAAGTAATCTTTTTAATATTTCTCTATTTAATAGGTAAAAGAAGTTTGATTTATTAATTAAAAGATTGTGATTTTTAATTATATAAATAGTAGTTTTAATATTAATAAAGAATGAAATAATTTCAATCTATTTAATAGAACTTCTAACTTGTTGAACTTTTTTAAAAATTAAAATATTTAAAGTTTTTTTAATAAAAGTATTTTTAAGAGAAGGTTAAATTAGAGTTATATTTTCAAATTTAATCTCTTTTTCTCTATCTTCTTCTTCTTTAGTTTCTTTAATATTAGAGCTAAATTATATAAGATTTTTGATTATATTACTAAAGATTTCTTTAACTATTTCTTCTTAAGTTAAAATAATATTAATTAATTCTGAATTTTTGTTTTTCTTATTTTTTGTCTTTGGAGAAGACTTAGGAGGACTCTTATTAACTTTAGATTTTATTTAAATAGGAGTTTTTTTAAAATAAAGATTGAAATAGTTTTCCTTAGTATAGTTAGTTTTTTATAGTAATTATAAAAAATACCTTTCTGNATAGTTTTCCTTAGTATAGTTAGTTTTTTATAGTAATTATAAAAAATACCTTTCTGTTTCTTCTAGAGTTTCTTAATAACTTTAGGAGAAGACTACTTAATACTTTTATTCTTAAAATTCTTCTTAATTATAAAATTAACTAAAGAAGTCTAGGTTTTCTTTTTAAATTTATCTAATAAATTAGAGAATAGAAAATCTAATTTATAAGAATCTTTATTAGATCTAATATTCTAAGTAATTAAAGTAATAAAACCTTTATAACTTTTATCTAGATTAGTTAGAATATAAATAATAATAACTTGGTTAGATAGTTTGACTTTATTATAAGAGAAGTTATTCATAAGTTTTTTTATCTTATTTAAATATTCTTCTATAAATTTAAAGTTATTAAGAGTAGTATTAAAAAACTCTTTATAAGTAAGAAACTTGTTAGAAAAACTAGTTAATTTATAAAGTTTTTTTAAATAACTAAATGTATGAAAAGTATTAGTATTATTCTTAATAATTCTTAAAAGACTATTTTTATAATTTAACTGTATATAATTAAGAATTTTATTATACTTATTAGTATTATTTTTAGAAATAGGTTTAATTAAATTTATAAAAATATCTTTACTAATAAGTGAAGCTTTTATATAGATAGACTAGATATTATAATTCTAAATCCCTTTTAACTTAGAGATAAAGTATAACTTAGAGTTACTTATATTCTTAAATAATAACTTAAGAGAGTAAAGTAGTTATTTGATAAAGAATTAATTAAAATCCTGAAGTAAGATTAAGATATTTAGGATCTAACTCTAGTAAACTATTATTAATTAAAACATTGATAATAATATAGCTTAATAGTTAAATAATAGATTAATACTCTTATAACCTATAGTAATTTAGAATTTAAATCTCATGAGAAATGCTTTTTTATAAAGGTTAGAAATAACTTAAAATTCTAATTTATAAAGGTTTTAATAGACCTAAGAGTTAGTTTATAGAAAGGTTTAGTAAATTTAAGAGTTAGTTTATAAAAAGTCTTAGTAGACTTAAGATATAAGAGATTTTTAGTTTCTATTATTTAACTATTTTCTTTACTAGTTTAAGACAAAGTCTATTATTATAATTAGTATAATCTTTTTATATATTTATCTAGTATTAAACTAATTAGTTAATAAGAAGAATTAATTTATTAGTTAAAATGAATATAAGAAGAATAAGCTATAGAGTTTTATAAAAATAGTTAAAAGAGGTTTTATATAAATAGATAGATATAAAGAGGTTTAGAGTTAGTTAGTATAGTTTTTAATATAATCTAAATAGATATTAATAAAGATATAGATATCAATATTAATAATAAATATAGATAGAGATATAATATAAAGAGAGAAATTAATATAAAGTTAGGCTTATAATTTATTAAACTAATAATATATAATTAGTAAAAAATAAAGGGAAATTAATAATTTTTAATTATTAAAGAATGAATTATTTAGAATAATATCTGAAGATAGTATTAATATTAATATAAATAGTAATAATAATAAGAAGTTTGGATTCTATAGGAACTAGGGAACTTTATAGTATTAATATCTAAATAGAATTTATTTTTAAAAAGATTAATTTTATATTATATAGAGCTTTTAGCTCTATTATACTTAAGCTACTAAGTAGTCTATTTACTAAATATCTTAATATTATAGTTTGATTAATTTAAAGTATAAATAATTAAAGTAGTATAACTTTAACTCTAATAATTGATTTTCTATAATAAATAGAAAATATAGGATTATAAGAGTAAAAAGAATACTCAAGCCTTTAAATACCTAAAATGGGTTATTAGGATAAATATGAGTAATAGCTAAATAGCTAGAACTCTAATAGATATTATAATTCTTCTTTATATACTTATTACTTAATTAATATACTTTATTAAATATTACTTTAATTGTTTTATAAAAGTAATATACTATTTTATAGATATATAGTAGCTTCCCTTATGATATATATAAAACTTTAAGAGTTTCTATAATCCTAAGTATTATTCTTTCTAATTAGAGTTATCCTTCATAATAAAGCTCTATATTAATATAATTATCTAAATATTTAGTTTAGCTAGCTATAAGCTTAATATTAATATATTCCTTTTAGTTAATATTAATAATACTATTTAAACTAAAGTTACTCCTATATTTAAGCTTTTTAATCCAAAAAGCTATTATCTTTTAATTAGTATAAACCTTCTAACTCTTAGGAATTATTTAATATATTTTAAATTCTTCCTAATTCTATATTCTAAAGAATATTAGCCTTTCTAATTAAATTTAAGATTCTTTTCTATCTATTAAGTTAATATATCTTTATAAAATATTTCTACTAACCTTTTTTTTATAATCTTTTTATATATAGAAAAGTATATTCTTCTGTTAGTCAAATAGTTCTTAAATAACTCTAAAACTCCTCTTTCTATTATATTAAAATATACTTCTTCTTAATCTTAAGAGGCTTCTTAATAAGTATCTTATAAACTTTGAAAATAAATATTCTATTCCTTTAATATCTAAATAGAATAATAGAATATTTATATATCTATTAGATAGTATAGTTTATTCTCTTTAATATTTAAATATAGCTATCTAAAATATACTAATTAGTATCTTTATCTTAAATTATTAAAATACTCTTTTATATTTATTACTAAAAACTACTATATTTTAATTACTCTATATCTCTCTGGAATTATCAATAAGATCTAATAAGGAAAATATAATCTTAAATAATAAAGCAAAAGAATATTAATAGTTAGTATAGTTTTACTATATTTTAATCATAAGTATTTCTCTAGAATTAGACCTTCAGAAGTATATATACTTATTAGATAAATTATAATTACTAAGTAGAAATCTCTTTCTAATAAAACCCTATATATATCTTTCAATTAGAACTCTGAAAAATGCCTTAAAAACCTCTATCTAATTATTATATTTAATAATATACTTAATAATATATACAAACTAGTATAATTAGCTACAACTAAGAATAATCTTAAAGGTAGTATAATTATAAATCTAGTATTTAGTTATAATTATATGCTATAGCTATATAAATATACTACTAGTAGTAAATAGAACTAATAAAAGGTAAAAATTGAATACTACAAATTATTATTATACATATATTTACTACTATATACAATAATACTTCTTCTTAATATTCTATAAAAAGTAGATTTGAAAATAATAACTACTATACTTATTAGATAAGTAGTAACATTTACTTTATCAGATTAATATATACTCATCCCCTCTTATATTATTTCTTATAATCTTCCTTCTTCCCTATACTTTAAATCCCACTATTAACTATTAAATATCTTTCTCTTTAAATCTCTAAAATATTTAGTAACAATATTTAACTAAATAGCTATATATCTAAATATCAATTTAATTCTTCTTCTATTATTTAGTAAGTAATAATAGTTAGTCTTCTATATTATTAATATATAAATAAATATTTAGGGAATACTTGAAAATAAGAGTAATAAGTAATAGTTCTATAGTGTCCTCAGTTTTAATATTATTTATTATAGTATTATAAACTTACTAGTCTTCTAAATATCCTTATAAAATATTTATCATAATTACTTATAAAATACTTAGAGCGAAATATTAAGAATCCTTATAGTTATTTTATATTACTCGCTTCTCTATATTACTTCTTACAATCTCCTTACTAAATGAAATAATTTGTTTCTTAAAAGCTCTTTCTCTCTTATTAAATATAATCTAACTTCTAAGAATTAGATCAAGAAATCAATATCTTTTATTGTTCAAGTTATTTTTATTAAGAGAAAGTCTATTATATTATTATAATTATTAAATTAACTTCTTATTATCTCTCTACTTATTAAATATATGTAGGATACTAAGAGATAGTAATAAGGAATAGCAATTTAGTATACATCTTTTTCTCTTATTTCTATTAATCCTATTATATTTACTACTATATTTTAATTCTAATAAGTTAATAGAAACCTTAATCATTAGTTTATTATATAGTAGATATAAATAATATTAAGTAAATAAGTTATCATAAGTTTACCTTCTTTCCCTATTTTTATTATATAGGTTTCTAGAAGTTATATTTATATCTTAAGATAATATATAGTTATATCAATTTTAAGTTTATTCATTTTAACTATATAGCCTTCTAGAAACTTCACTAAGAAATATTATAATTTTATCTATTTAGAATATTCTTTATTAATTTATAGTTTAATAGTAGTAAATAATACTAGTAGTAGTAAAATACTACTGATTAGTATTAGTTTATAACTTATAAATATAATAATAAATCAGTTATATAAATAGTATATAACTAGTTATTTCTAGTTATAATATTTATATCCCAGTTATAATATATCTATATATACTTTATACTATAGAATGAATCTATATAATAATCCTTCTAATCTAATTAGTCTAATTAAATAGGTCGACCACTTAGTTACTTATTACTATAGTATTAGCTACCTTAGTATTACATTTAATCTAATAAATACTTAAGTCTTTATTTATTTAAAATAGATTATAAGAATAAGAATAAGTAGTAGCTAAATAGTTAGAATTCTAATATTACCCTCTAAAGTATACAAGATAAATAAGTCTTTTACAACTTTTAAGTAGTAAAAGCTCAAAGAATTATATAGGAACAATGGAGAGGTTTTAAAAGATTAAAGTTAAGATAACTTGAAATATTGAAAAGATTTAAAAGAAAAGTTTTTAATATAGTATAAAAAAGGATTAGGAAAGATTTTGAAAACTTGAAACTAATCAAATATTAAACGAAAGAATTAATCCTTAAAAAATAGACTATTAAGACTATTTCCTTTATAAAAAGACTAAATTCTAATATTATTCATTAATATCCTCTTAATAATGTTATTATACTTTACTTAACCTAAAGGTTCTAATAAAGAATAAGTAATATTATGATGTATATTAATATAATAGAATTTAATCTAATTATGTCAAATAAGATTTCTAATATCATAATACTGAATATTAATATACTTAGTTCTTTCATAGAAGTTAATACTTTTAAGAAGTTCTTAACTAATCAATTAGTTAGAAGAATAATTAGCTTATCAATGATTCTAAATAATAAGGTTATATTAATAAAACGATAGTTTTTACTAAAATAAACAGCCTTTTAATAGTATTTATTAGAACTATATATTTAGCTTTATAGATAGATAGAGCTACTATTCTTCATTTAGTAAAGCTGTAATTTATAGTATTGTAATAGTCTAGATGAAATATATTAGCTAAAGTAGATTCTCTTATATTAATATCTCTAGTCTAATTTCAATCTATAAATCTAAATTAATTAAGAAAGATTAATATTATTATAATTAGATATCAATTTATAATTAGGATTCTCTTTTAAATAATCCTATATCTAATTAAGTAAAATAAACTATTAACTAGGACTTAAAGAAAATCAAAAGGAAGTAGTAATAATTAGAGTAAGATCTAGCTTGAATCTTAAGTCTAAATATAATTAAGCTTCTATTTCTTCTTGATATTTAAATATTTCTTCTTTAGTAGTATTATCTCTATTAATAAAGAATTTAGCTTTATTTTATATTAGAATATTAAAACTATAGATATTGTTTTTATGAAATTTAGTAAGTATTTCATAAATATATCCAAACTAATTTAATACCTTTACTCCTATGATTAATAATTCAACTATTACTTAAAAACAAATTAGGCTCTCTTAGATTTCAAATCTTAATATCCTCTTTAGAATTACTATGACTATATTCTGAAGTAGTAGAACTATTAGCTCCTAATAGTATATTATTAGTATAATATATTAAAATAGCTAAATATTTACTTTTCTTAAGGGTAGTATTAAGTATAAATATTCCTTTATTATAAGGAGATATTTTGAAGTTAATCTTATATATAATAAGCTTAAACTATAAATACTCTAATCTAAAACCCTACTTTAACTTATATAAAGGATTATTAAATAAATACGCGAAAGGCTGATTCTTATAATTAATTTTATTGATTAAACTTTTAGAACCTTTATTATAAATATAACTAATTAGTAGTTTACAGTTTATCTTTTTATCTACTTTGAAATAAATAAATATAGTAATAGTATTATATTGAATTAAAGTCTAATTGTAATAAATAAATATAATAAATATTCATCTATGACTTTTAAAGCTATAGGTAATATTGAAGGTTTGTAAATAGTTTATAATTGAGTACGAATTAAAACCTTAAGTAATCTATCTAGTTTTATATATCGGATTACTAAGATCCTAACTATTAAGTTTTATCTTATAAACCTATTAATTCCTTAATATATTAATCTTATTCTTTTTAATAAAAGAAATATTAAGTAGTAATATAATAGTCTGAACTTCTATAAACTCTTCAGACGTAACTTCTTTATTTAAAACTTACATTTAATTATTATCAATCTAAGAGCTTATAGCCTTTGAAAGAATAATTGATTCGTCTGGAACATTAATTAATAATATATACTTAGTGATATGAAGATTTCTATCTTGATCAATAAAGAAGTTATTATTATAATTATATTAATTATAATTAATACAAAAGACTAAAAAGAAATAATTGTGAATTTTAAGAAGTATACTTTCTTTATATAATATTATTTATAGGTTCTTTTAACTTCTAGACTTAAAGAAGGAATTTCTATAATATATATAACAAAGCTTTTATTAAAGCCTTTAATATGATCTAGAATTCTATTAAGTTAGGTTATAGAAAGACTACTTAGTCTATTATTAGAAAGAAGATCTCAATTACTATTATTATTATTAACTTTATTAAGAAGAAGGGAATAACTATCATCTTTAGTAATATTATAAGTTCGACTAAATATAATAATAATTAGATTCTAAGAAAAATCATTACATTTAAATTAATTAGACTTATTCTCTTTGTTAAATTAACTAGACTTAGTAGTAATAATAATATCAAAAGTAAATAACTGTTCTTTTTATTAAAAATTAGATTAACTTTCAAGAATACTTATATTACTAAGCCTAATCATATTACAAATTTCAAAATGCCAAGCTAAATAAAAATGAAAACTAAAAGTAATTATAACACCATTATTTATTTTTAAATCAAGCTTCTTAGAATACTCATTTTTAACCTTATAGTAATAAATACTACTCTATACTTTTACATTATTAATAAAAAGCTTTTTGCTATTTTTTAACTTATATAGAACTTTAAACTTAATAGAAGATTGAGTTATTCTTTTATAAAGATAAATAGAAGTTAGTATAACTGACTTTTAAAAATATAAAAGTAAGTTAGAACTATACAAAAGAATTCTAAGTTTATTAATTATAATCCTTATAGTTCTTTTAAATAAAAAAATAGGCTTATAAATATAGAATAGTCTTATATTAGAAATAATAGTAATAGGAAGAGCCGATAGCTTACTTTCTACTATAACTATTAGTAGATTTATTACCTACTAAAGTATAACTTCAGCTTTCCTATCCCCCTCCTAACTACTATAACTAGCCTCTAGTTGATCTAGAGCTAAACCTCTTATAGCTATAGTAGCTGGTATATCTACCCTATATTAATCTTTTCAATAGTAAATAACTAATCATTCTTTTTATAATAATCTTATACCTTTATATTCTTATAGTTTTATACTTTTATAGCTATAAATAATTTTAATATATCGGGACATTTGATTACTACTAATTGTACTCTATCTGAATATTTATAATAATTTTAATATCTATAACCTTTATATTCCCTAGATTAAGCTCTACCTACCTTTAAGACGAGACTTTATACTACTAATACGAAAGTTCTCTACTAATAATATAAGCTAACTAATATTTTCTACATAAATATAGTAGAATTGAGCTTATTCCTATTAGCAAATAATCTGAATATATTAATTGAATATAGCTAATATATAAATAATACTTCTATCAATATAGATACTTCTAATATAGATACTTCTAATATAATTAGACAGCTTTTAAAACTTTGATAATTATATTATTATAATACTCTAAAGTATCTAGTACCTAGTATTATAGTAAGGTATTAACATTAAAATATTATCTAATTAATACTTAGTCTCTAATATTACTACCTCAGTATAATAGCTTATAGGATAATTAGATAACTTTCTTTTAAATATCTATGAATTAGTTATTGTTAGATTTACTCTAATATATAAAGAACTTCTATTTTTATTATTCTAATAGAAGTAATAAGAAGTAGTACGATATTTCTATATGAATAAATCGTATAAAAATTGCTCTATAAATACATACTTACTTTACCTTTTTACCCCTAGTAATCCTTAAGTAAATAAAATAAAGATATAGAAATTTACCTTTTTACAGGGTATTAGAAGCAGTTCAAGCTACATGCGCTATAGTTATAGCGCCTTATACGCTATAGCTATAGTAGCTAATACGCTATAGTTATACTATAATATATACTACGCTTTAGCCTATATATTATATTTATAGTATATTATATACTATGGTATGCGCTGTAGCTATAGTAGCCTATGCGTTATATTAGGGTATATATATTATAGTTATAACACTTTATATACTATAGTTATAGTAGCCTATACGCTATAATTACAGCTAAAACTCTAGTAGTATAGCTAGAACTCCGAAATAAACCTTCTACATAATAACCTTAATATTTCTATAAATAATAGTTAGAAATAATTAATTATATTATTAATTGAATTACTATTTCTCCTTCTATTTAACTATTATTATTATGAATATTTTGAATAAGTCCTTATATTAAGAAAACTACTTTTATCACATTACGTTTCTCCTGATTTCACGGTTACCTATAGTAATAACTTAACTATTAATTTACCTACTTATCTATCTATTCTAATAAGTTATAAACCTAGCTCTTCTCAACTTGAAAATTCTATATTTTATTTATTAAAAAATTACCCTTCTTATTTATTTATAA
>QAPF01001338.1:0-10870 GCA_004367935.1 Colletotrichum sidae
AAAGCTATTAAGCTATACTAGGAATATCTATATCTATATAAGTATTATTTATATATTAATTATATTTAATTAGTATATTTAGATTGTTTACTCATAAGAATAAACTAAGTATTATTATATTTATATAGATATTATAAGTTAGTTTATATTAATAGTAGAGAACCTTGATATTAATAGTATAAAGTTTTATTTTAGGAGTAGGTAGGATTTAGTGGGGATATTAAAGTTATAGATATTAAGGTTATAATAAATATTTAAATAGAATACTTATAATTAGTAGTAATTAAATATCTCGAGATATTTAAATTATATATTAATAGCTATAAAGGTATAAAGGTATAAAGTTATTATAGAAGGAGTTATTAGTTATTTATTATTAAAAAGGTTAATATAAAGTAGGTATACTAGTTATAGCTATAAGGGGTTTAGCTTTAGATTAACTACGAGCTAGTTATAGTAATTAGTGAGGGGGGTAAGAAGGTTAAAGTTATACTTCAGGGGCAATATATCTACTAATAATTAAAGTAGAGAGCAAGCTATTAGCCCCTCTCTTCTTAAATAACATGAAGTAATATAAATATTCTTTTAATATTTAAATATTTATAGGGATTCTATAGCTTCTTCAGATTTATATATAAATTCTTAATTTCTAAAAAAGCTTTTTATATTATTCTAAGTAACTTTAATAATATAGGAGAATTTCTAAGTAAAACTAAAGAATTAATGAATAATCTATTTTATATTAAATTTGCTCTATTTAAATAAATGATTATAATATATGTTTGAAATGGATTTAATCGTAGTTATAAAGGTTTCATTACTTCTATAGTTCAGAATTCCAGGTTTGACAGAGAGATTTATGATTCATTCTTTATCCTTTAATTTATTAAATAAATATAAGAAAGGAAATAGTAACTTAATTAATTATACTAAAAGTGCTTAGAAAAAGAATAGTCTTAGAATCAGTAGATAGCTATATATAAAATAGAGAAGAATCCTTTGTGAAGATTATAAGAAATATATCTATACTAAAGAGAATTATACATATTCTTACATAGAAAAAACTTCAAATTAATAGAAGAATGTTCTAATTAAAAATAAGAATAAAAGTAAGAAGAAATCTAAAATAGAATTAAGAATTTATTAATAAGATTTTAAATAGAAGTAAAGAAAATCATAAAGTAGACGACGAATTATTAGAAAATAAACAAAGTTCTAAATCTGGAGAATTTGTTTCTTAAAACATAAGTTTCAATATTTTGTCTAAAGAAGATAACAATTTCAAAGATATAAGAATTATTTTAAAGCTCTATATTAAAGAAAATAATAATAATAATAAGACTTTAGGTTTTTAAATAAATTAAAAGATTATTAGAGATTGCAATAATTTATCCAGAAGTTTAATTAAAGCAAATAATTATAAACATATTTGCTCTGACTTATATATAATTACTATTATTTATATAGTTAAAGATACATCTATTGTATTTAATATAAAGCTAGCTTTAAACTAGATTGAGTAGAGAAGTATTATATATCTTATAGAAAGAATAATAAGAGATTTAAAAATATCTCTAAAACATCAAACTCTTATATTAAAAAAGGTTTCTGATATTTTAGAATTGAAAGTTAATTTAATATCCTAAAGTAAACTTAATATTATTAGAATTATATTAGGTTTCTAGATAAAACCTATAGTATAAAATATATAGAAGAATTCTATTTTAATAATAAAGCTGAGGAAGAATAACTTATATAAATTTAATATTTCTATTTTATTAAAAGGTTTTACTCTTTCTATTATTATATAACGAAGTACTTAAATTTTAAATAACTATTTAAATTATATTAATATTAAAGTTCAAAATAGTTTAGAGAGTACTAATAGCTCGCTTTCTACTATAACTATTAGTAGATATATTACCTCCTAAAGTATAACTTCAGCTTTCTTACCCCTATACTAACTACTATAACTAGTCTCTAGTTAATCTAAGGCTAAACCCCTTATAGTTATAATTAGTATACTTACCTTATATTAATCTTTTTAATAATAAATAACTGTTAACTCTTTTTATAATAACTTTACACCTTTACATCCTTATATCTTTATAACTATATATAATTCAAATATCTCGAGACATTTAATTACTACTAATTATAAGTGTTCTATTTAACTAAGCCCTATCTACCTTTAAGATAAGACTTTATATTACTAAGATGAAAGTTCTCTACTATTAATATGAGTTAAGTTATAATCTCTATATAAGTATAATTAGATTCAACTAACTCTTATAAGCGAACAACTTTAATATATTAATTAAAGATAGTTAATATATAATAAATATTTATATAGATATAAACATTCTTAATATAACTAAATAACTTTTAAAGCTTCTATAATTATATGATTATAATACTCTGAAATATCTAGTCATTAGTATCATAGTAATATTGTTACAGAATGGTTTCTAGGGATTACATACACGCGTACAGCTACGTAATCAGCCATCCCGTTACTACAAAAACCTGTAAACAGCAGTCACACGCAGGGTCCTTCTTTCCTCATGTATCAACATTCATTAAATAAAAACACACCTTTTGGCTACTTACAGTTCAAAAAGGGCTTACCCAGCGTTAATAGGGCAATACCGACCTACCTATTACTGCTTATTTCGTAACAAATATATTAATAATAAAATATAATATAGTTAATACTTAGTTTTTAATCATATTAGTAAAGTATAATAAGTTATAAGTTACCTAGATAATTTTCTTTTAAAAGTTTATAAATTATATATTAATTATAATATTTAAGATAATTATATTCAAGTTTATTCTAATTAAGTAATAGTTATAATTATAATAGTTATAATTAGATATTTCTATACTTATTCTATAAAATATTATTCATAAGTAGCTATATATATTTTAAGGAGATTTTAATTTTAATATGAAAAATATAGAAGAATAATAGATTATAGAATACTGAGTACTTACTATTCTATTTTATTCTATTTTTAAGAAGTTTATAAAGATTCTTAACTTTATAATTTTAATAGTTACTTTTAGCTATATATATTAAATTCTAGTTTAAATAAAGTTCTCCCCAATTATAACTATAAAGTCTTCTATGCCTATAGAGTTAAATATTGGAATTAGAAGTATAAGTATCTATAATAATAAGTAAAAGTATTACTATTCTAACTAGTCTTAAGCTAATGTTTGTATAAATAGTTTATTAGATAAGATATATAGTTAAATATATATATAAAGTAAAGATCTTGGATATTATTCTTAGTATAGAGTAAAGGTAACTAAATAAATAGTTAAGAAGATGATACTTTACATTTATCTTAAAAAAGGAATAAAATAAATATTCTTTCTATTCATAAAATCCATATTAAAAGAAGCTTTATTAATAGTATGAATAGAAATAAAAGAGAATAAAAACAAGTTCTTTGATATTCAGATTATATTAATTAAGATTTATGTAGATTTATAACTTTTATAATACGTAATAGAGTTGATAGATTTATTCTATATATGAATAAATTAATGAAGGTTATTTAAGGATATTTATTAAGAATGAAATTAATTGAAAGAGGTTCCAAAGTCTTACTTCAATATAAGGAACAACGAAATAATAATATTAATAATAATAAGAGAAGAATCAAAGAGTTAATATTCATAGAAATAATAAGTTTATTAATAAAAGAAGAAGAGATATTCATGTTTATTCTAATATTACTTATAATATAAGACTTCCTTATATTTATAAGTTTAATATTTCAACAAAAAGAGGAATAAGAATTCTATTTAATAGAATTAGAATCTTAATTTATTATTGAAATTTATTTTACTACTTATAGGGGGATATTTTAATAATCTACATATATATATATTTAATGGAACTCTTTGTAATCTTATAAATTTTAAGACTTGTTATAAATCAAAAAATAAACCGAAGTTTAATATTATAACATGCAAGTATAAAGTAATTTATGATATTATAAGAATGAAGATTTCAATATTGAAAACTTAGATATAGAAGCTTATCAAGGAGTCATTGTAATTCATAGAAGCAATACCTATAGTATTTACGATTTTGATAAAAGGGAAACTATGGAATCTAAAAATATAAAAGTCTTAAAGAATACGTTCTATATTTTAGAAAAAGACTTTTCTTTATCTATTCCTCTAAAAAGGAATTCTCATAGTTATAAGTCTAATTAGCTAATTAATAATCTTATTTTAAATCTGAATAATTTAATTTTCTTATAAGTCGAAATAATAATAATAATAAGAATAATAGCTCTTCAATAAATCTCACTACTAAACTTGAATAAATAATTAGAATAATTCTAAAAGAATATTCAAATATTAAGATTTTTGAAAACGATAGAATATCAGAGTTGAATATAGAGAACAATAATGATATTGAGAAAAAGTCAAACTTATATATTAATCTACCTACTATATCAGAAGGAGTTAAAAGAGATCATAAAAGTTATAAGAAAACGCCTTTTTTACTATTTTAAACTATCTTAATTTTAATAGTTATATAGAATTATATAAAGATACTAATAAAGATAATGAAATTTCCTATATTCAATCAATAAATAAAATCGAAGAATTAATTTCGTTTCTTTAAGTATTTAAGTCTTCTGAATATGAGAACTAGATTCTAGTTATAATAAAACAAATAGAATAAATAAAATTTAGAAATATTTAGAGAATAATACTTCTATTTACTATTGATACTAAGAATATTAATATTCTAAGTAGAAAATAGGTTTATAAATTGAGAATAAATGATATAACTAAAGGAATTATATAGAAGGTTAGTTGGATCGCTTTGAAACTATAATTAATATTTAAATATTAATTATTTAGAGTTAATTAGTACTATCTATAGGCCTAAAGATTAGAAATATATAATAATTCTTTTTTTTTCTTTAGAATGGATTTTAATCTTTTATAATACTATTATTATATCTATCTTTACTAATATTAATAAGTTTAAATATATATATCCACTAATTGGATTGTATTTTAATATAAAGAAGAGTTCTTTAGAGTTTAGTCTAAATATAAACATTAATACTTATAAACGTAAGAAAGATTATATTCTTATTTGGTTATTAAATATAGAATCAAATGGTTTGAAATAGAATCTTTCATTTTAATATAATTATCTAAAACATATTTTCCATTTACTAGGACTTATTATTCTTTCTTATAATAAAGTATTTCTTGTTTTAAATAAAACTCGATATAATTCTTTCAATCTATTATATAAATAATATATGACTAGCTACTAATAATTACAAATAGCTAATTATAAATATAACCCTTTGAAGTAAAACCTAAAAGAATTAAATTTAAGACAACCTCTATCTTTCTTACTTATAATTTATCTATGAATTAAAACGAAAGATTAATTATTCCTAACTAAAGTATATATACTAAGAAAGTTATTAACTAATAATAGAGAACTATTGATAAATCTAAAACTCCTATAGATGATAATCTTAAATTATTTAAAGATAAAGAAAGAACTTTAAAATCTAATATTTTAAAGTTTTAATATGAAATAGGATTCCTATTATATTCAGTTTTCAAAATACGATTCGATATTACTTTTATAATAATAGCTTATTTTGAATTTACCTATAATTTAGATAAGACTTAATTTTTATATTTGAATTATATATAGGGTTATTTAAATCATAATAAAGAATAGAGATCTATTGATAATTATAAAGATATAGTATTTATCATAGATACTATAAGTTAAATTGGATTTAACTAAATAAAAAATCAAAATCATAGAAAATCGACTTCATTTAATATATCCCTATTTAAAAGGAGATAGTAATATTATAAGTTATTCCATTATAAAATACAAAATGATACATTTATCTTTTTATAAGATTAAATATATAATTCTATTAGATACTTATAAAAAAGCAATTTATTTATATTATAATTATAATTCTATAAACTCAAAATTAGGATTCTGTAAAGTTAAGGACCCTAAGACCTTTATAGATAATTTAATAGTAAAGAAGTTAGTTGAGAATTCTCAATTCTATAAATAAGTAAAGTATATACATAGAAAATATCACTTTGTACGTAGTTTTATTATCAATAAACATATCTTTATATATTATATAAACATGGAAGATAAGATGATTAATATTTGAATTAAACTATTAGATTTAGTAAAGTTTAAATAAGTCTTATTAAAGTTTCAAAAGAAAATATCCTATACATCTTTCTTTTTTTACCTTTAATAAGTTCTAAATCTGAAAATTTTATATAGCTTTTCTCTTTTTACTTTTTATTAAGTTTTATAAGTTTTTATATAAGTAGGTTATATATTAATAAGGTATTTTTATAAGAGAATATTAGATTTATTCTCCTACTTGATATAGTAGTTTAATATCTAGCTAGCTCTTACTATTATAGTAAGAGTAGTAGGTTTGAATCCTATAATAGATAAATATAACTAGTATTCCTACTAGTTGTATAAACTATATAATGACTACTACTAGTTAGTAGCTTTTACTAGTAGCTATTAATAGCTAGTAGTTATTAATAGCTAGTAATAAGTACTACTAGCTAGCTAGTATTAATATTATATAATTATAATCTTTTAAAGAAGTAATTATAATAGATATAAGCTTATACCTTCTCTTTATACTTTCTATATTTATTAGTAATTATATTAACTAATTATACTTACTATTTGAAGTTTCTTCGATTTAAATAGTTTCTTAGAACTAGTAGTATCTATAGAATAATTACGGCAAGAGCTAGAAACTAGGTGCAACTACTTTTAAAGGGTCCCGGAGAGGCATGTAACTTTAATAGATTAGAAACCTTCAATACAACTACAATTATATTAGATTTATTCTAATATATAAAGAAATTCTACCTCTATTATTCTAAAAGATATAATAAGGAGGCTTATAATATTTCTATATAAATAAATTATCAAAAAGTCGGTTTATATATATTTCTATTTTACCTTTTACTCCTAGTAATTCTTAAGCAAATAAGGTAAATATATAAGACCTTTTCTTTTATAAAATATTAGAAATAGTTGATAATATATATATTATAGTTATGATACCTTATATATTTTTACTATAGTAATATATATATTATAGCTATATTATAGTATATATTATACTTTAGTTTATATACTGTAGTTATAGCGTACTATCCACTATAGCTATAATAGCTTATATATTACTTTAAGATATAGATATTATAATTATAATGCCTTATATCTTATAGCTATAGTAGCCTTTATACTATAGCTATAATTAGAACTCTAGTAATATAGTTATAATTCTAGAATAAACCTTCTTTATAAGAATCTTAATATCTCTATAAATAATAATTAGAAATAGTTAATTATACTATTAGTTAGATGACTATTTCCTCCTCTATTTAACTACTATTAGTAAGAATATTACGAACAAGTCTCTATATTGAGAAAACTACTTTTATTACATTATATTTCTCCTGATTGTATAATTATCTAGAGTAATAACTTAACTATTTGATTTACCTAGCGTTCTATCTATTCTAATAATTATCTATGGAAAGATCAATATGAAGTAAGTATATTAGTAATAATTATACGGAGTTCAACTTCAAATTAATAGAAGGCTAGTTATAGTAGTTAGTAGGGGGATAAGAGGGCTAAAGCTATATTTTAAGAAGTACTATATCTTCTATTACTTATAGTAGAAAGTAAGCTGCTGGCCTTCTTAATAATAATATAAATAAAGTATTAAGTATACTATTATGAAGTATTTTAAGAAAGGTCTTAGAAAGAAATATATATATGATTAATCTACAATTAATTATCAATATACCCCTAGTTTTTATCTCTAATATTCTCAATATATAATATCTTTAAATCAATATAGTATTACTTATAACTAATTATAACTATTTATAAATATTCTAGAAAACGACTATAAAGTTCAAATAAAACTAATTAGTACTTAAATATATTGTTATATATATTTATAAATTAGAAATAGAATACTATATTTATATACAAATTTAGTAGAAAGGCTTTCTAAATATATATAAACTTTGATGTAAAGGCTTTCATAACTTCTTCTTTATTCTTTTCAGAATTCTTCCTTATAACATTTTCAAAGATAGTATTTTACTAATTAGAGAAATATAGCTATTAATTCTTATTATTTTCAAAGTAATCTTTAATATAATAATTAATATATTCAAATTATAAAACGAAAATCAGAGTTATATAAATCATTAAAATAATGCTGAATAACCTAATCTTTTAAATATAACTAAAAATCTACTTATCTATATATTATATAAGACCTTAAGCATAAAATAGTAATGATAAAACATAAAGATCTTTATTTTCCATTTATTTTTATATTTATACTATACTTTATATTCTTATTATATAACTTTATAAGATTTATAATAAACTTAGTACTAGTATTCTTAGAAAGAATAATAGAAGTAAATTATAAATGTTCTTCAAATTATCTAAAAGCTTATAAACTATTAAATTTATAATATACTTTCTATATATAAAAAGACGTTTTACTATAAAACCTATATATTAGTAAAATCAATAAAAAGAATAAGAAAGAGAAAGTCAATATTAGGGATATAAAAGTTGATTAGTCTTATTAATACTATGTCTCTTGAGCTATTTATAAAGAAGCTATAAGAAATTCTATTTATTAAATTTCAGGGTTAGTTTTATAGAAAAGTAACATAATGTTCTATTCTATATCTATAAAACCATTACGTTATTCCAGGAATTTCTTAAGGGTTTATTTCAAGCTATAGTGTTATTTACTAATATTTAAGAATTATATAAATATCCATGTAATACATTCTTCTTATTGACGAAATTAACATAAAATACTATATTGTTTTACTATAGAAATTAAATTTAACATTACTAAAGAAAAACTCATTTTAAAAATATTAGATAATAGAAAGATTAGTAAATTACTAAGTATTTATGAATTATTCTTCAAACTTATCTTTAGTTATCTAAAGTAACTCTAGACTCTAAAATCCTATATATCAATAGAGTATTGCTTAATGTACAAAGTAAATAGAAATCTTAATAATATTCTCATTTATTGATTTAGTGTAATTTACATCCTCGATTCTTATGAATAACTTTAGATCTAAATATTAATAAAACTTTATAAATATAAGAACACTAATAAGTAAAATTATTATAACTATAGCAATATTTAGAAAGAATAGTCGAGTATAAATAAGTAACATATCATTATAGAGATATAGATACCATAATATAGAGCTATCATAATTGAAAAGCTTATATAGCGAAAAATAAAAAAGGATTCCTAAGGAATTCTATACGATTTTCAAAATTAAGAAACTAAAGATATTATAATCCTTAGTATTATAGATATCTAGTAATACTATAGAAAAAGTATTATATTTTTTGAATATCATTTAATAAGTAGTTCTTAAAGCTATAGAACTATTATTGAAGCTTTGTAATATAGAATACTTTAGTCTCACTATTCTAGGGTAATATATTTTAAGAATGAATTCTTAGTCAAAAACAACTCTTTAGTAATAATTACTATAAAGTAGTCCATATATAGCTTAAAGAGTTAATATCTAATCAAATATATCTAAATAATAAATCTTATAATCTTTTACTTTATATAAGCTTGAAATATAAGATTTTGTAATTGCTTTTTCTATCATAAGAATTCTTACTTATCTATAGTATAATACTAATAGAAAAGTTAACTACTAATTAATATTAGCTTTTCTAGAGAATAATATATATTGTATATAATCTTATTATATAGGTATTAAGTAATATCCTAGTTATTTACTATTATTATTACTGTATTTTATGGTATATAGTATTATATAAAGTTCTAGATTTATAGTAAAGTAATTACTTACTTATTATTATATATTGTGTTATAGTTAGTACTAGATACTTTTTGTTTTATTATGAGTAAATATTAGTTTATCTAGAGGGTAATATATACTGTATGTGATCTTACTATATAGGTATAAAGTAGTATTCTAGTTATTTATTATTATTATTCTTATATTATATAGTATGAAGTGTTATATAAAGTTTTAGATCTATAGTATAGTAATTACTCATTAATTTCTATATAGTTAGCTATAGCTAGTACTAGATATTAAGTACTTATTATTAGTAAGGTATAGAAAGTATACTATTATATTGGTTATATTAAAGGTCTTTGATCTAATTAAAGTTATATGCTTCTTGGGACCTTTTAAAAGAAGCTATACCTAGTATTTAGCTTTTGCCTTATTTATCCTATAGATACTACTAGTTCTAAAGAACTATTCAAATAGAGGAAATCTTAGGTAGTAATAATATGGTTAGTTAATATAATTACTAATAAATATAGAAGGTATATATAGGCCTATATCTATTATAATTACTTCTTTAAAGAATTATAATTATATAATACTAATATTAGCTAGCTAGTAGTAGCTATTACTAGCTATTAATAGTTATTAGTTATTAATAGCTAATGGTAGGAGCCTATAGCTAGTAGTAATTACTATATAGTTTATATAATTAGAAAGTATATAGCTACTAGTTGTATTTACTTACCGCAGGATTCGAACCTACTACTCTTACTATAATAGTAAGAGCTAGCTAGATGTTAAACTACTACATTAACTAGGAAAGTATACTACTATATATATTATAATATATATAATTACTATATGCCTTATAGTATAGTATAGCTAATAAATAATAATCTAATAAAGTAACTAGTAGTTAATCTTAATTATAATTCTAGCTTCTTTCTCA
>QAPF01001339.1:0-10896 GCA_004367935.1 Colletotrichum sidae
AAATAATTAAATAATTTCTTTGAATTAAAATAGCTGATATCTTATAATATATATATATATTTATCTATTTAATATATTATTGAATATTCTTGTTATAGAGCTTTATTAAATATTATGGCTAGTATATTTAGTAATAAATATTTATATCTTATTTTTTAAAATGTTATAATCCTTATTTATATATTTATTATTTCATTAGTATATCTTATTGAATAATATTTTAATCTTCTTATAAAATTAATTAAAAATAATATACTACTTTAGAAATATTGAGTAGCTTTCTTTAAAATATATATAAAATCTTAAGGATTTCTATAATCTCACTTATTATTATTCTTTCTAATTAGAGCTATTTCCTATAATAAAGCTTTATATAAATATAATTATCTAGGTATTTATTTTAACTAGTTATAAATTTAATATTAATATACTCTTAATAATTAATATTAATAGTATTATTCATACTAAAGTTATTTCTACTCTTAAGGTCTCTAGTATAAAATATTATTATTTTTTAATTAATGTAAACCTTTTAATTTTTAAGAGTTATTCAATAAATTTTCTTAAATTCTTTTTGAATTCTTATTTTAAATAGTAGTAGTCTTTCTAGTTAGCTTTAATACTTTCTACTATCTATTAGATTAATATATTTCTATTAAATATTCCTACTCATTTTCTCTTTATAGGTTTTTTATTCATAGGGAAATATATTTTCCTATTAATAAGATAATTTTTAAATAATTATAATATTTCTTTTTCTATTATATTAAAATATACTTCTTCTTAATCTTAAAAGGTTTTTTAATAAGTATTTTATAAATCTTTAGAATAGAAGTCTTATTCTTTCTATACTTATATATAATAATAGATATATTTATTATTAATACTTATGGGGTATAATTGTTTATAATAATAGGTAATTTCATTACTGTTTTAATTAGTTGTAAGCTAGCATTAGTACGAATGCTATTATTAGGTAAAGTTTATTGTTAAATCCATATATAGAGTATAGAGCTTAGATACCATTCTAAGTATAGAGCCAAAGGAACCAAATTATTAATACTTATATTTCTATTAGAAGGTATAATTTATTCTTCTTACTATTTTAATATAACTTTCTAATATATACTAAGTAATATCTTTACTCTAATTTATTAGAATACTTTCTCATACTTATTAATATAAATTATTAAATTTTAATTATTTTATATTTCTTTAGGATTATTAATAAGGTTTAATAAAAAAGACATAATCTAGAATAATAAGTTAGAAGAATATCTATAGTTAGTATAACTTTACTATATTTTAATAATAAATGTTTTTCTAAAAACTATTATTTTAGAAGTATATATATTTATGAAATAAATAATAACTATTAAATAGAAGTCTCCCTCTAATAAAACCTTATATATATCTTCTAATTAGAAGTTTTAAAAATCCCTTAAAATAAACCTAGTCTAATTATTATACTTAATGATATATTTAATAATATATATAAGTAGGTATAATTAGTTGGAAGTAGGAATAGTATTAAAATTAATATAATTATTAAATTAATCCTTTTTACTATAGATATATACTATAACTATATAAATATATTTCTAGTAGTAAAGAGAAATAATAGGAGATAAAACCTAAATACTATAAGGTATTATTATATATAATAATTAGTAAATAGAATAAGGCTTCTTCTTAATATCTTATAGAAAATAGCTTTAGGAATAATAGCTACTATACTTATTATATAAGTAGTAATATTTATTATATTAAATTAATATTTTGTAAACTTCTTTTATACTATTTCTTATATTTATCTTCTTTCTTTATATTTTAAGTCTTACTATTAACTATTAGGAGTTTTCTCCTTTTAATTTCTTTTTTTAATAATTATATTTAGCTAAGTAGTAGTATGTATTAATATCTATTAATTCTTCTTATATTATTTAGTAAGTAATATCTATTAGTCTTCTTATATTATTAGTATATAAATAAATATTTAGAGAATACTTAGGGATAGAAATAGTAGATAATAATTTTATAATACTTTTAACTTTAGTATTATTTATAATAATATTATAAACTCACTAATTCTCTAGATATCCTTATAAGGTAACTACTATAATTACTTATAAAATATTCAGAAATAAATATTAAAAATACTTCTATTATTATTTTATATTACTAGTTTCTTTATATTACTTCTTAAGATCTCCTTACTAAATAAAATAAAACCTTTTTGTAAAAGTTCTTTTTCTTTTATTAATTATAATTTAAATTCTAAAAGTTAGATTAAATTTTAAATATTAGTTTTTAAATTATTCTTATTAGGAGAAAGTTTATTATCATATTATCATTATTAAATTAATTTCTTATTATCTCATTCTTTCTTATCTATATTAATCTTATTATATTGATTACTACATTCTTACTTTAGTAAGTTAGTAGAGATTTGAATTATTCTTGTTAGGAGTAAGTTTATTATCATATTATCATTATTAAATTAATTTCTTATTATCTCTCTATTTACTAAATATATATAGGATATTAGGGGATAGTAGTAAGAAATAGTAATTTACTATAAATCCTTCTTTCTTACTTATATTAATCCTATTATATTTATTATTATACTTTTCATTTTAAAGGGTTAGTAGAGATCTAAGTTGTCAATTTATTATATAATAGATATAAATAATATTAAGTTAATAAGTTATTATAAGTTTACCTTCTTTTCTTATTTTTACTATATAGACTTCTAGAAGTTATATTAATATTTCAGTATAGTATATAGTTATAATAGCTTTAAGTCTATCTATTTTTACTATATAGGTTTTTAGAGACTTTTTTAAAAGGTATTATAATTTTATTTCTTAGTATATTACTATCTAGAATTATATCGTTTTAAGTATTTTACTTATAATACTTATTAGGTCTAATCTAGGTGGGAATAGTAGTTATAATAGCTTTAAGTCTATCTATTTTTACTATATAGGTTTTTAGAGACTTTTTTAAAAGGTATTATAATTTTATCTCTTTAGATTATTCCTTATTAATCTATAGTTAAATAGTAGTAAAAAATATTAGTAGTAGTAAAATACTACTAATTAGTATTAGTTTATAACTAGTAAATATTATAATTAATTAATTGGATAAATAGTATGTAACTAGTTGTCTCTATTTGTAATATTTATATTTAGGTCATAATGCGTATATATATACTACGCGCCATAGGGATAAATCTATATAATAATCTTTCTATTCTTATTAGCTTAAATAAGTAGGTTGATTACTTAGTTACCTACTACTACAGCTTTAGCTACCTTAATACTATAGTTAACCCAATATTATCTTTTATATTATAAAGAATAAGTCTTCTAAGAAGTAACTAGTAGTAAATAGATATTTGTTTTTTATATTTAAATCTTTAAATTATACTTTAAATATTTAATAATTAGGATCTATATTCTATAAATAAACTGATTATAATAAGTAATTCTTTAGAATATGAAGATGGAGTAATTTCTAATAGAGAGATTTAAATAATATGTAGTAAGATATATATTTTAATATCAATTAGCATCTTTTCGAATTAGAATGAAAAAGCTTAATAAATATTTATTCTCTCTTTATTAGAAGTTCTATAGTTAGGTAATAGTTTAAGACTAGTTATTTAGATCTAAATATATCTTATTAAGATAACTTAGAATATTGTTTAAATTTGAAGAGTTTTCTAGACTTCTAGTTATACAAAAGATTTTGATTACTCATTAGAAATTAAAATTTAAATAGGAATATAGTAAATATTAATATTTCTAATTACTATCAAAGAAGTAGTAATTAATCTTAAGTTTAACTTTTATCTATTAAATGAATACTTAGTATTCTTTCTATTTATTTCAAAGCCTTGAAAATAAGAAAAGAAGTTGTTTTTCATATTTAATTATTAGTAGAAGTATAATAGTATTATCAATCTTAAGAATTAGTATTCTAATAGATATTCTAAGAATTACTAAAGTATTTATTATAATACCTATTTAGTGACTATTACTTATTATAATACTTTATACACAGCAGCTTATAAGATAGCCAGACGATTATTTTTTGAATATCTAGAAGCTACTTTTTAATCGTAGCTTTTAAAATGATTTCATTAAGGCCCAATCTAGTAAACTAATAGTTTTAGTTATACGAATTACGAGTAAATATTACTATACTTATCTTATATTTCTCCTCTTATAAATAGCTATATAGATTTCAAAGAGATTTCAAATCTATTATAAAAGTATAAATATTGAAGAATAACAAGTTATAGAATACCTAGCTTTTAGTATTCTATTTTATTCTATCTTTAAGAAGTTTAAAAGAATTCTTAACTTTATAATTTTAGTAGTTACTTCTAGCTATATATATTAAACTTTAGCTTTTATAAAACTCTCCTTATATAGATTATAACTATAAGGTCTTCTATTATTATAAAATTTGATATTAGAATTAAACATATAATTATCTATAATAATAGGTAATTTTATTACTACTTTAACTGATTATAAGCTAGTATTAATATAAATACTATTATTAGATAAAACTTACAGTTAAATCTATATATAGGATGAAGAATTTAAATATGATTCTAAATGTAAAGTAAAAGTAACCAAATTATAATACTCTATCTTTATAACTTATATACAAACTTATTTATCTTCTAATAGAAAGAATTTATAAAACATATTATAATATAAGAATATAACTAAAAACCTTAACTAGGAAAGATTTAGATCTATAAATAAGATCTATATTACTGTATAAACTATTATTTAAAAGATCTAAATTATAATCCTTTAGCTGAAAACTCTTTCTAGTACTTTAATAACTATAACTAACGAATCATTAAGTATACTATATACTCCTATTAGTATATCTTTATAATTATCCCTCCTTCTAAAAGTCTTAATCCTTAAAACTATAATTATATACTTTTTAATATTTATTATAATTTATATATTTTTTTCTAACTATTCATTGTATGAAATACTCTTTTGACATTACTAATTATTCTACTATAATATTATAAATTAATTAAATAATTCTTGATAATTTAAATAATAAAACTAGTTTTTATTATTACTATTATTAGATTCTTATTTGTTATTTCTATTATTTGTAAATATATTTATTATTATCTTAGTAATATATTAATACCTTTAATCTTAATAATACTTTTCCAATAAGAATAATTCTTGGAATTCTGTTAGAATCCCTTATATTATTTTACTATATAATTAATAAGTATTATCCATTTCTTCTATATATATCTTCTTATCTTCTAATGTTCTATTTATACTATCTTTATTCTTCTAATATCCTTTCAAATTATTGACTAATTATTCTTAACTTAATATTCTTTCTATTTCTTTTTTCTTCTTTTTCTTTATTATTAATATATTATATTTTCCCTAATAATATTCTATGCTATTATTATTACTACTACCCTTCAAATATTTACCTATAATAATAAAACAACTAATGCTAAAGATTTCTTATACTTAAATCTTAGTATTTATTCGCCTTATTTGAACTATTTCTTCTTACTTTATCTTAATATAGAAAAACTACTCTATATTATTAGCAATTATATATTAAAATATATTTTTATAAAAAGAATAAATAGAAATATTATAATATAAATTATTTTTTATTATATATCTATTATTCCTATTAATCTTTACTTTTTAAATTCNTTCCTATTAATCTTTACTTTTTAAATTCTATCTAGATTTTATAGCACTATTTAAACAACTTGGAATTAAACTATTTTCTATTACTAAATATTTGAGTAGAACATCCTAACTTCTAAATATAAAGGTAAGTTATTCTATATTCTTACTTAAGTCTTAGTCAAATAGTAATATATAAGTAATATTATTCATAATCTCCTTATTAATATAAGAAAAATAAAGCTTAATTTAAAATATCTATTCTTCTAAGAGATATTTACTATCTATAAGGACTTAAATATTATATATTTTATTACTATAGGCTTACTAGCTCCTACTTGACGTAGTAGTTTAACGTCTAGCTGGCTTTTACTATTTTATAGTAAGAATAGTAAGTTTGAATCCTACGGCAGGTAATTACAACTAGTAGCCTTATACCTTCTAATTATATAAACTAAGTATAATAACTACTACTAGCTATTAGCTATTACTATTAGCTATTAACAACTAGCAACTATTAATAGCTAGTAATAGGCGTTACTAGCTAGCTAGTATTAGTATTATATAACTATAATCCTTTAAAGAAGTAACTATAATAAATATAGGCTTATACTTTCCTTTTGATATACCTCTTATATTTATTAGTAATTATATTAACTAACTATATTATTACTACTTAAGGTTTCCTCTATTTAAATAGTTCCTTAGAACTAGTATTATCTATAGAATATATAAGGTAAGAGCTAACTATAGGGTATAACTACTTTTAAAGGGACTCTGAGAGGTATATGACTTTAAATAGATTAGAGACTTTCAATACAACCTTCATAGGTTTACTAGATACTCACCTTATTATTACTACTAATTAGTTAAATAATTTAAAATCCTAAATCAATAAAAAGCACTTTACTAACTATCTATTATATAATTTATTTATTCTTATAATAATAATCTTATTATTACTCTTAAATAGTAACTTATTCATTTCTTCAATATACCTTATTAGATTTTAATATTTAAAAATATTAAAACTTCTACTATCTTAAAACTATCCTAATTTAATAACACATCTCACTTTTACCTTACTAAATATACTAAATATAATATATTTAAATATCTTACTATTATTAATAATAGTTAATTTATTCCTCATAGGTTTAATCTTACTATACCTCATAATATATCTGTTTTAGTTTACTTTCATCTACTAATAGTAAAAGTAAGAATAGTAATAATAATTAAAATAATAATAATAATAATAAGAATAGAAAATCTAGAATTATAAAAACCTCTTTATAAGTTTATTATTATATTAATAGTAGTATTAATATAACCATACTTATTATGAATAATTATATTTCTTCTACCAAAATCTATTTAACAAACCCCTAATATCACCCTACTCCTAATAATAATATTATATTTAATATTAAAAAAGATCTATAAATAATAGTATCCTAATAAAAAGACCTCCTATTAAAAATATAAAATTTATTTAAATATCATTATATCTATTCTTATAAATTCTATATCTACTAGCTATCTACCCACGATTAAAAAGTCTACTACCCCTAAAGTTACTACCCCTAAAAAGCTGCTCTGACTATAAAAACTGTAGTTATACAAAATCCTTATTACTAAGAAAGCTATCATACTTTTAATATTTATTATATCTATAATACTTATTATACTTATAGTATTTATTATACCTATAGTATTTATTATTTTTATAATACTTATTATTCCCACTATTTCTATAAAAAGAATTAGGATTACCCTTATTAAATATATCTAAACTTTAAATATAAAAATTGTATTCTTTTATATATACTAATTGAATTATTATTAAAATATATTAATTTTTGCAGTTTAGAAATATACTCATTAGAATAATATTCAAATTATAATTATCTAATTCAGAAATATACCCTTTAGAATATTACTTTTATATTACTTAAATAATTAATAGAACTATTTCTCTCTTCTTTCCCAAAATACTATTATTAAATCCTTAGTATTAATATTAAACTAATTATCCTACTTCTTATAATATTCAACCATCTATTTTTCAAATTTCTAAATAACTTCTTATATATTACTCAGATTAATTATAATCTCTTATATATTATATGCTATAGATTATTCAACTAAGTTTATAGAGAAATATTCATTATTTCTATCTCTCTACTTCTCTACAATTTCTTCTACTTCTTATTTTATAGGATTATCTTTTAACTTGGAAAAAATAATCTAACTATTAGCATTCTTTTATTACTTTATTTATAATTCAAATTAAGAAATAGAGAAAATATTATATATCTACTAATTTAATTCTAATGAATATATATTTCATATATTTGTTTTCCCATCCTCTCTAGTCTTAAAGCTTTAATATATCTTAAGACTAACTTCTTATATTTAAACCTAAAGTTCTTTATTGATAATCTAATAATTACTTTCTAATTATATATATATAATTAATATCTCATGTTATATACTTTTATTTCACTTTTAACTACTATTTGTGAATATTCTACTATTTAGTAATATATTTAGCTAAAACATATAATTTGTTTAATGATACTTTATACTATTAAATCCTTCTTTACTATATATTTAACTACTCTTAAGTAGAATCTTCATAATCTTTCTTTTAATAAGTGCTTAGTAATATTGTACCTACTATTATTATATATAAATATAGTTTCTCTTAACTATACTATTTCAATAATAAGTAAACTACTAGTAAATACTTTAAAATAACACTTTAATATTGAATATATTTATTCTATTTAATTATCTATTTATAAATAGTATACTATTAATAGTTATTACTTAATTCATTATTCTACTATAGATTCTTCTTAGAATTGATTTATAAAAGATTTATTCTTCTTATTAATAATACTTTTTACAATACCAAATTAATATTCTACTTTCGTATAAAATATTATTATTAAGTCTATAGCTATTATCCTCTTTACTATTAAAATAAATATTACAAACTTTATAAACCTATTTATAATATTTAGAATAATATTATATATACTGCGATCTTTAAAGATACGCTCTAGAAATCCTATAATAAAATCTATACTAATTTCTTAAAATAATCCTAGTAGAATAAATAGAAATTATAATTAATTATATAACTTATGTTTTGGCATTCTAATCTTTTAGTAGATTTAATATAATATTATATAATCTTATATATTTATAACTATATTATTCTAATAGAAATCGTATTTTATAAAATTATAAATCTTATGAATACCTATATAATCCGCCTTATCTTTATTATAATATAAATAAATAATTTCATATTTTAAAAACTCTATATTAAGTATAATTAATTTTCTTTAGAAATAAAGTATTCTTTCTATATTTACTAAACATTCCTTCTAGCTACTAGCTATTCCCTAAACTTTCTCTATATATATCTAATAAGTTGTATTATAAATGTATAGTTCTTTCATAACTTATTTAATATCTTTAAAATTCCCTATAGAATATATTATTTTATCTTTTATAACACTTCTTTCTACTAAATATAAAATATATTACATTAAAATAATAATTCTAACTCCTTATAAATTCTCTTTACTTATTAATACTTACTAAATATTCTCTAATATCCTATATATCTTTCTATTATAAATAACTATAGTTATAATTATTATTATACTTCTACTACTTTTCAAAAAGTAATACTTTTAAGAAGTTAAATACTTTCTACTTTTAAATCTAACTTTTATATTAAACTACCCTTCATATATTTATATTATTTAAATAAAAGATTTTACTAACTCCAAATCTTTCTGAAGTTTGATAACCTTTTAACAAATATCTATTAATCATACTTTAATAAATTATAGTTTATTTATAAAGATTCATAATATATCATAACATTCAACCTCTTCTTTTATATAATTTAGCTATCTAAATAGTCTATTTATTAAATTAATAGTTCTAAATTGATACTTTCGATTAAAATTAAGTATTAAAAACTTATAAATCTAATAAATAAACTTTTGCGAAAAGTCCCATATTGATATTATAATAATACTTATTAAAACCTAATAGTCTATTAAAATTATCAACTTCTTTAAAATTCTATTAAATAGTATTCCCAATACTTAAAGTCCTTAATAATAATTAATAATTCTTATTAACTTATTCTCTATTTGTATTCTATTTTATTAAACTTCTTTGAATAGTAAATAACTAATTACTATTAACCTTTTATTTTTTATAATAAGATACTTAACTCTCCTAATTATAATATATTTATTTCTATCTTAATATCTCTAATATAATTCTAATACTAAAATATAATTATTAAATAGAAAGTATCTTATAGTATTAAGAATATAGACTTCACACCTTATAATGACAACAAGACCTTTTATCAATACTATGAATAATACTATTATTATTATTACGTAATTAGTAATAAATCTATAGTAGAAGTTATAAAGAATTAGGAATATATAAAGTTCTTTAAATATTTCTCATAACTTCTATTTAATAATAATTTAAATTCTTATTTAATTTATTTTAACTGTTTTTTAAATAATTATATAATTTGAAAATTTACTTCTTCTACATAAAACGTATATCTAAAGAAACTTAATAAAGAAATATACTTTATATTCCTTAATAAATACTTATAGTAATATTCTAATATCATTCCTTCTAATACTTATTATATATATTCTAATATTATCTATATATATTATAAAAGATATATTAATTAAAATAATTAATATATAATTAATATATATCTAAAAGGTTACTAGTATATTAATAAGATTAAATAGTATTACTATATATTTATAATAATTATATTATATTCTAAATACTATTTTCTAACAATCTTCTAATTTAATCTTCATATAATAATAAGTATCTTTAAAAAGAAGTTTTAAAATCTATATTACTCTTTAAAACTTATTGAGAAGCTTATTAATTAATAGTAACAAATATTAATTCTTAATTATAATCTTATTAAAACACCTATTATTAATATAGAAATATAAAGAATTATCTTTCTTTAAAATAAAAAGTATTGATATATCTATTTTACTTATAAATAGCTATATATATCTGTTTACTAAACTTTCTATAATATGTATTTTTAATTCCTCTAATTATTACTTATTTAATAGATATATAAACCTATAGA
>QAPF01001340.1:0-10799 GCA_004367935.1 Colletotrichum sidae
CTAATAAAGTTAATATTAAAGTTATTATATTAATATAATACTTATTATATATATACTTTATAATATAAACTAAGAGTTATTTATAATACTTATAATCTATAGGAATAAGATCTAAATAAGTAATTTAGTATTTTAAAGCTAGATAATCCTTCTTATAATAAGGATATTCATTTTCCTTCTTTTTAATAGGAATACTATTTTAAATATTACCTAATGAATTATTACTACTAGTAGTAGTTATTTTATAATATAAAATAAGACTTATTTTTTATTCTTTATCCTAAGTAAAAATATAAATAGTTTGAAAAATATTAGCCTATATAAGCTTCTTATTATTATTAATTTAATACTTATAAGTATTAGATAACTTTAATTTAAAATAGTTGAAAAGTATAATAACTTAGAAATAATTAGTATTCTAATTATAGAAATTTGTAATATGAGGATATAAGTATTAAATATATTTAAAAGTATTATAAAGAATCTTATAGTTATAAGTCTTACTTTTAGTAAACTTATTGATAAAAATACTAATAGTACTTTTAAAAACCTTAAGAATATACTTCTCTAATATTCTCATGAATATATAAGAGTTATTATTATCTTACTATTTAATATTAAATAATTTATTAATTCGTATATTATATAATAATATAAAGAGGTTATAAATAATGTTCCTTTTATTCTCTTATAATATATATATAGGGGTTTTAATAAGTAGTTTAAATATATTAGTATGAATATACTTTTTAATCTTACTTATTCTAAATATAATATTAATTAATACTAGCTAAGAAGATTAGTTTGATTTACTCTTAAATTTTAGGATTAATAAGGTAATTATTCTATAATTTGTAGTATTAGTTATTATAAGGTTTAAAGGCTATAGAGCATATAGTTATAAATATTATTATTTTTTGGATTGTTTGAAAAATTGATTAGAAAGTAGGGGTATTAATAAAAAGAGATGCTGCTTTGTTTATAGGTAATAAATTGAAAATAGCCTGGGCTTATAGCCTATATAACCTTATAGGTAATAAGGCTAAAAGGTAATGCTGAATATATATATAAAGAGGGGAAGGTTTTATAGCTATTTATATAGCTGAGGGACGCCTTTATAGCTATAGCCTAGGCTGTTATATAAGGTAGCCTAAGTAGCTATAGGCTACCTACCCCTTAATATAATACTATTAGAATTCTTATAATCTTTTAACTTCTATTATAATATTTCTAACCTTTAGGATTAGAACTTTAAATATTTCTATTTCTTATTTTAAATTTAAATATAATTAGTAGAAATAGATAAAAGCTTTTCATTTATTCTACTTAAAATTAAATATATTTAGATTATGATATAATACTAATTATTTAATATAATACTATATAAATAACTAATATTCTCTCTATAATACCTCTTTAAACTTCTATTTATATAACTTCTCTTATATCTCTAAGTTAATATACTATTAGTAAATAAATATAATAAAGTTAGTTTAAATAGGATTATCTTTTAAACTAGTTTTATAGTTTTTCTATTCTATGTAGAGTTAAAATACTAGTTTTATAAATACTTATTAGATCTATTAGTTAATTATATTACCTAGTTAGATTTAGTAGTTATCTTTAATAGTTATAATATATTTATTAACTTATTTAATTATAAATTCTTCCCCTATTATTCTATAGTTATATAAAAGTAGTTTTTCCTAATTTTTAAATAGTTTAAATACTACTAATTATTCAGCTAACTATTAAATAAGAGTTATAATCTACTTTTTATAAGTTTCCTGTTACTTCTATATCTACTCTTAGTATATTACTATTTAAAACTATATAGTTTTAAATATCTTATTTATTATACTTATTAGGTTTAGTATTAATAGGAATAGTGATAGGAATAATAATTAGAATTACTTATTAAATTTGAATATTAATTTCTAAGAGAATAGTAATTATTTAGACTTAGGAATTATAATAGAAGTTATTATTCCCCTTCTTTTTATTTTAAGAAGTAAGTATTCCCCTCTTTAAGATATACTCTATATTAAATCTTCTAATAAGTTCCCTATTTTGATTTTTCTAATATACTATTAGTAAAAACATATATTAATACTAAGCCCTAAGTTATCTTAAGTAATATATAGGAGGTATTTTTCTTTAGGGGTATCTTCTTTAGGAGTTATTATCTTATTATTATTATTATTTTATCTATTTGATTCTTTGTAATAATAAGGTATAGTATTAGTAGTCTTATTATATATCTCTATTGAGTTAAATATTAATTATTAAAGTTTATTGAAGTTTGTATTAAGTCTATATCTATAGAATAACTATTTTCTATAGAAATAGTTACTATTTAATATTTTTATTTATATTAGTTATTTAAAACATTAAATAGAAGTAATAGAATTATAGAAGTATAGCTAAAGGTTTTAACTAGGAAAGATTTACATATATAAGTAGAATCTATATTACTATATAGACTATTATTTAAAAGATCTAAATTATAATCCTTTAGCTGAAAATCTTTCTAATACTTTAGAAGTTATAACTAGCTAGTTATTAGGTATATTATATAGTCTTATTAGTATATCCCTATATTAGTTTAGTATTTTATATTACTTTCATACTCTATATTAAGTTTTTATATTTAGTATATTTTTATTATAAAATAAAGCATTATTAATATTAAGTTAAATAGAGTATTTAGATAGTTAAAATCATACTAGTAGGTTACTAAAAAGTTAATTTAGTTATTTAAACTAGTAGGATTAAAGGAATAATCATATAAACTTATCTCTATAGTATATAGTATATATATATATATACATACTATAACTTAGATATAGATATTATAAATCGAGATAACTAGCTATGAGTCTATTGATATAATTACCTCATTATAGTACTTACTAGTTGTAAATTAACATAATTATTACTAGTCTTCTATATTCTATAATACGGTATTCAAAGTTACTTGTTATAATATATCTGTTTCTCTTCTAGTATTTCTGATAAAAATTTAAAACTAGAACAAAATTACTATATAAAAGATATCTTATAATATTGAGAATATAGACTTTATATTTTCTAGCTATAAAAAGGCCTTCTTTTCTATTTCTTCTAAAATAAATATGATAAATAATATTATAACTCTCAGGTAATTAGTAGTAAACTTATCGGAGAAATTATAAAAATCTAGAAATATCTATTTTTTCAAAAATATTCCAAGTAACTTCTATTTAGTAATTTATTAGATTTTGTAATACCTCTAGGTAAGAAGCTGAGAATTGAGATAATTGTAGTATAATTAGTAATATCTAAAGAAGAAGACGCCTCTATATTACTAAAGCGAGAGGGCGAGTCTCTAGGCTAGCCTAATTAATATATAGTATAAATACTTATAATATATAATACATATAGCTATATGCCTACTCCTCAATCTTTCCCCTCAGACTAGGCATATAATTAATCAAAATATATAAAATTAGCCTAAAGACTCTAAAATATTGGTTTTTAGCTAAATATTTTAAATCTAAGGAGTTTTTAAAAGTAGAATACTTTTAACCTTGATAGTATTAAAGCTATTTAACTAGATACTAATTTATTGAATGATGAGTAATTCCTCTAGAAGTAATTCTTAATTTAAATTATCTACTATTTTTAATAGTCTAATAAAATCCTTATATTTAATAGTATTTAGAGTCTTAGTAAGGCTATTAGTAGCTAGCTATATTAATATTCTTAACAAAGTATAGAGTAATTGTATTATTCTTCTTAACCTCCTAAATAATCTTATAAGAATATATACTTTATAGCTTATATAGAAAGCTAGGATAGCTAGGATTATTATATATTATATAATATAGTAACCTAAAGCTACTATAAGATAAAGGATTCCTTATAAGTCCTATTAATTAGCCTATTAAATTAAAGTCTTATAACCTATAGGATTTCTATCTTTTATTTTTATACTTCTCCTTATTAAGCCTTTAGCTATTCCCTTATAATACTTCAACTTCTACCTCCTAGAGGGGTAAAACTAGGATTTTAGTAATAGCTCTATAATAAATAGTTGCTAAACGCTTAGCGCCTATATTAAAAATAACTATATCTAAATATACACCATCTAAATACATAATATCTATAGTTATATCTTTAGATCTACTAGTAAGTATGTAGTAATACTTACGCTAGTAGGATTAACCCTAATAGGTATTACTAAGTTAAGTAATATAGTAACCCGTATTATAATATTAATAGTCTTTAAATAAAGTAATATAGTTATAGTAATACTTATATACCCCTTTAAGTAATAATCTTCTTTTAGAAATTGTATCCGTATAGCTACTTAATACTAAATTATTGGTAACCCTAATATTATCAATTTTATAAACTCCTAATTATAGGGATTATTTAAAAACTCCTAGTTATCCCTATAGCTTTTTATAAGGGTATTATTTTATATAAAATTAAGGATTAGCTAATAGTAATTTAAGATAGCTATATTCTATAGCTAGGGGCTTTTTAAGTATATAAGATTTAGTAAGTTATAATAAAATTATTATATAGTTCATAAACCTAGCAGTATAATTACTACTATATATTATTATCAGACTTTATATAAACTAACTTTATTACATCTATTTGCTATTTATGAACTAACTTTACTTAATAAGAATTATACCTATATAGTATACTTTATATATTTTAGTATAAAAGCTTGTCTCTATTGAAGCTTTATACTAAATAGTTAGCAATTTAGAAGCCTTTAGGTATTTCTATAGAAACTTTAAGATTTTATATATTTGTTTTCTTCTATTACTTTAAAGCTAGATTATAGTAGTATTTATAGTACTAGAAGTTTGATAACTAGGTATTTAGAGCTATAATTATAGTAGCTAAGTATTTATAAGAAATATTATAGTTTTAGATAGAAGTTATTAGTAGTATTAAAAAATAGGTAATTAGTATTAAGAGGGTTATTAGCTTTAATACTACCAAAAGTTTAATATCTAGTTATTATAATAGGGATATTCTAGAAGAAATTCTAAAGTAGCTGTAGTTTAAAACTTCTTTATATAAAATATATTATAAGTAAGATTATATTGTCATTACTTATTATAATAAGTACTATATAAAGTATAGTTAGAAGGACTACCTTATAAGGTTTTACTACTCTGAAAGTATTACTAGGAGCTATAGCGCCAAAGGAATATTAAAAAGTAATTTATAAAAGCTTTCAAATAGAGAGTTATACTACCTTGAAAATCTTACTAAAAGTATTTATAATACTGAAAGCATACTAAAAGTATATCAGGGGGATAATCTAACTAAAAGATTATTATTATAACTAACTTAGAGAGACTAATATATATATTATATATTAGGCATGACTAAAAGTATACTAAAAGTACCCTAAGGGGGCCTTTAATAAAAGTTAATACTATAGTATATTAGAGTTAAAGTATTACTAGGGATATACTAAATGTATCCCAATAGTGACTTAATAAGAACCTTATACTATAGTATAGTTAGCTAAAAGTTGATATTATACGTAATTAATATCATCAGCATACATACTAGCGCCTTACTATTAGAAGAAGCTTTAAAGAGCCTCTAATATAATAAGATAAAATTAGATACCTTAAGCTTTATTTAAAGATTCTTACCCTAATTAGCCTAATTTACCATTAAGTACTTTATAGTCTAATTAGCTATAAATTAAGATTAAATATTTTAGTTTTTATTTAAAGAGTTTTTCCTTCATATTAATTATTATTTAAACTATGATCTTACTATTTCAACTATTATTTAATTAATGAAACTACTAAATAATTAATCACTAATCAGTAAACTTATTTAGAAGTAATCATATAGTATTTATAAGCCTTAAAGGCTAAGGCTTATATAGAAGGAAATGATTATAAAGATATAAACCTTATAGCTTATATAGAAAGTTAAGATAATATTAAGATATACTAGTAACCCCTAGCTAACCTCTTATGAGACTTCTAGGCAAGATATTAAAAATTAAAATAATAGTAATACTATTAGTAATATCTAAAGAAGGAGAGCTTCTTACTACTAAGATAAGAAGGTAAACCTATAGGCTATAGTATTTAGACTAATATGTAATATAGGTATTTATAGTATATAATATATATAACTATAAGCCTACCTCTTAATACTTCTTTTTAACTTAAGCCTATAATTAGCTAAATATATAAAACTAACCTAAAGCTTCTAAAATATTAGTTTTTAATTAAAAACTCGAAATCTAAGAAATTTTTGAAAATTGAATAATTTTAAATTTAATAGTATTAAAGCTTTTAAATTAGATACTAATTAATCTAATTACTAATAATCCCTTAAGAAGTAATTTATAATCTAAACTATCTATTATTCTTAGTAGTCTAATGAAATCCTTAGATTTAAAAGTATTTAGAATTTTAGTAAAACTATTAGTAAAACTATTAGTATTTTTATAAGATATAAAATAATTATATTATTATTATTAACTTTCTGAAAAATCTATTTATATTGAATATTAATATTATATATACATATATATATATATATTATTTAGAAAGTTTATAATATTTATTTAAATATTAGTATTATTAGTATAGAGAATTATAAGTATAATAACCTATTAATTTAATAACTACTTAATATATTATTAAATCTATTTAAAAGATATAATAGTAAATGTAATATTAATAAATTCTATTTTTATAAAATTTAGAGAAATAATCATTTATTTCTTAAACCTATAAATAATAGATAATTAAGTAAAATAGATAATATAATTATTAATAGATTGTCAGGGCATACTAGTAGCCCCCAGCTGAACTACTACTTTTTTATCTATAAGAAGGATATTTAAGTTATAATAGCTAGAATCTTAATTGAAAGAGTTAGATTCAAATATATTAATAGCTTTATATAAGACCTCATAGGCAATAAGGCTAAAAGTGATACTGAATATATATATAAAGAAGAAAAGGTCTTACAGCTACCTATATAACTAAGGGGCGCCCTTATAGCTATAACTTAAGCTATTATATAATACAGCTTAGATAGCTATAAGCTACCCCTTAATACTCCCCCTTAAGTTAAATCTAAAAGCTACTAAAATAAATAAAACTAACTTAAAACTTCTAGAATACTAGTTTTTAGCTAAAAACTCTAAATCTAAAGAGTTTTCAAAAGTAGAATATTTTTAAAATGAATAATATTAAAACTATTTAATTAAATACTAATTAATCTAATTACTAGTAATTCTTCTAGAAATAATCTTTAATTCAAACTATTTATTATTCTTAATAATCTAATAAAATCTTTATATTTAATAGTATTACAAATTTTAATAAGACTATTAATGATTATATTAATATTCTTCATAAAGTATAGAATAATCATATACTTATTATTAACCTCTTAAATAATCTATTAATACTAAATATTAATATTCTATATATATATTTTATTTAGAAAATCCATAATATTTACTAGAATATTAATACTATTAGTAAAGAGAATTATAAATATAACAATCTATTAATCTAATAGTTATTTAATATATTATTAAATCTATTTAAAAGATATATTAATAAGTCCAAGATTAATAAATTCTACTTCTATAGAACTTAGAATTATAATTATCTATTTCTTAAACTTCTAAATAATAAACAATTTAATAAAATAGTTAATATAACTATTAGTAAATATATATAATAAGCTATTATTAGTAAAAGTAGTATCTACTATAATATAGAGCTTTAGATCTATTATAAAATCTATTCCTCTAAATATAATATTATAACTAGTAGTACTAATAAAATATCAAAAGAAGTATTTAATAGTATATTAATAAATAAGAAAAAAGCTAGTATTAACTTAGTATAATTTACTTATAATATAAGTAATATCTAGTTAAATACTAGTAGCTAACTATCTAAAATAACTAGTTTATTCTATATAGAACTAGTAAGATTAATTGTTATATTTATCTTTTAACTATATAATTGGAAGGTTTTTATTAATAAGGAGAGGAATCCTAATAATATAAAGTTTATAATAGCTAAAATAATATAAAATAGAATCAATATGTTTACATTAATATAAGAAAGTCTTCATAATATTATAGTAAATCTACAGTCTTAAAACCTAAATAGTAATACTAAGATCCTTAAGAAGGTATATAACTTTAAATATCTTATAAACCTTCTTTATAATTTTAAATATAGAAGTAGCTATAGTATTATTATTAATATATATAAGAATATAAGTATTAAGATTCTTATTAATAAAGAAGTAAATCTCCCTTTTAATAAATATAAAACTAATCTTCTTTATTTTAACTATAATAAGCTAGAACTATTAAAAAAAACTCTTATAGAAGTTATATAAAATCTTATAAAATAATTAAATTCTATTTATACTATTAGAATAATTTATAAGTTAATGAATATAAATTTAAATATTTTAAAGTATTAGAATAATAAAGAAGATAGTATTAAAATTTTATATTTTATATAAGAAATAATAGAGTATAATAATAGTAAAGAAGAAGTATTCAATAATAATAGTTATTATAATAGTATAAACCTCTTAAAATAATTAATTATCCTTCTTATAATTACTATAAATAACCTATTGAATTTTAAATCTTATAGTATTATTTAAAGTATTAGTTTTAATATTAAAAATCTATATATCTATAAGGACTTTAGTATTAAATAGCTTATTAATAATATAAAAAGTCTCTTTAATAACTTTCTAGTTAATCTCAATATTATATATAGGCTTCTAATAAGAAAACTAGAGAAGATTCTCTTTTACTTCTTTAATAATATAAAAAATACAATAATTTAAAAGAAGAACTTTTAATAATACTATAGTAGTAAGAATAATAATAATAATTAGAATATCTAAATCAATATAAATATTAATAGTAAGATAGACTTTCTTCTTATTATAAAAATAGAAACTATAAGCTTTATAATAATAACCTAATAACTTTATTATAAAAGTATAATAAAAATAGTTTAAAATAGAAATAGTAAGAATATTAGCTAGTTTTATTATTAATAGATTAATATTAGAATTTAAATAATCCAACTTATATTTCTAAATAGTATCTATAAAGTTATTATCTTCTTTATTATTTATAATATTAATAAGTTCTAGTTAAATAGTAATAATAAGAAGAAGTAGGCTTTCTAATAGTAGAATTATATACCCTATAGTATAAGTATTATTAATTTGATATATTTCTAAAATAACTTCTTTTTCTTTTAATAAGGAGTTTTGTATAATAATAATATTTTAATTTGAAATCTAATTAAAGTATTAAATCTATAGGTTCGATTTATTAAATAGAATATTATAATTAATACTATTAGGTTTAATATAATTATTAAAAAGGTATAAAATAGTCTTATTAGAGTCCTTATAAAAGTAAATATTATAATAGTAAAGAACTTTCTTTATATTAAAAATATAAATATAATAGATATAACTATATAAAGAATTATAACTAATAAGAAAGTTTTTTATAATTTATATTTCTATTTTAATAGTATAGAGAAGATACTTACTTCTTCTTTTATAGATATAAATAATATTTCTAAATATATAGATATTCTTAATATATAGAGATATATAATTTTTAGTTAGATTTAACTTTCTTATTATAATCTTATAAAAGCTGAGTTTTCCCTTATTAATTTATAATAAGAAGTTGAGAATCTGAATAATAGTATTAAGAATATAATCTTAGAGTTCTTTAGATAGACTATTATTAATAAGTATAATATAAACTACTTTAATAATAATCTGATTAGTATATTTAATTATTTTATTTATTAATAGTATATAAATAGTAGTTAGAATAAACTGAGTATTTATAAAATAGGGATTTCTAAGTACCTTCTTAAGCTCTAAAGTATTATTATTAACTTATACCTTTATTATTAATATAGTTATATTGATAAAAGTATTATTAAACCTCTTAATAGTTTTAAATATAATATTATAATAATAAGTATTAAATAAAATAAGCTAGTAGTAATTATTATAATAATTAAGAAAATAAAAAGTATATTTCTTACTTATTATTAATAATAACTAAACTTTAATAAGATTAAGATGAATTTCTTTATCTATCTGAATAAATAAGAGAAGGATATTATAACTAATAATGTCTATAGATTTAGTAAAATAATGTACCTTATACTAAAAAGAATTAACCTCCTCCTAAGTAAATTATATATTTATATAGTAATAGGTTTTCATAATTTATAATAAATAGGTATAGATAAAATATTAGTATATTATCTTAAGTATAAAGTATATTTTTATATTAACTCTAATTAAACTAAAAGTAGTATTAATAGGAATAATAATACTATTAGATATATTAATAATATAGATATTACTTACCTAGTAGACTTTAATAAGACTTTAATAAGACTAAATATTAATAAAACTTATAATATAATAATGATATTTAATATAACTTCTTTAAAGTCTTCTTAAGCTAAATAAATTAATAGGATTAAAAAGATTATATTTAATATTCTTAATAGTCTAAATAATAATTTTAAAGAAATTTATAAGATTTTCTATTTAAAAGAAGATAATATTTATACTTTCTAATCTTACTAACTTATTATTGATAGTAGTAAAAAGTTAGAAGTTATTATAAATATTATATAATATAAAGAAAGTAAGGTTATTAAAAACCAAATTAGAATAATTTAAATTAATTATAATATCTAAATTTATAATAA
>QAPF01001341.1:0-10878 GCA_004367935.1 Colletotrichum sidae
AACCTTATTAACTTCTAACTTTAGTTTTAATATAAATAATAATAATAAATTAGATTTTAATATAACTACTAGTAGTATACTATAAGAATATAATATAAATTATTAAAAAAGATAAGTATTATAGACTTAAGCCTTAGGGCTTGTATAAGATATTACTATTAGGGCTCTATATAACTACTACCCCTATAGTCTAGTGAAAAGTTTTCACCTTAGGTATAAACTCTTTAAGTTTACTATAATATTATCAAGGTATTATTAAAATATTTCTTATAACTAGCTTTTAATATTAATAAACTTCCTATGTTAAACTTAATTTAATAGTAAATAGTAGATTATATAAAAGAAAAAAAAGTAGTAAAAAATGATAGTAGATATTAATACTATAGAACTCCTAATAGGAGTTCTAATAGACTAATAGCTAATTAATTTAGTAGAAAATAAAAACTAATTCCTCTAAAAGGCTTTTATATAATTCTAATAAGACTATAAAGTAGCTTTATAAGTAATATAAGTATTTTTGTTAGTTTATCTAGAGGGTAATACATACTGTATGTGATCTTGCTGTATGGGTGTAAAGTAGTATTCTGGTTATTTATTATTTTTATTCCTATATTATATAACGTAAGGTATTATATAAAATTCTAGATTTATAGTATAGTAATTACTTACTAATTGCTATATAATTAGTAATAACTAGTATTAGGTATTTAATACCTATTACTAGTAGGATGTAGAAGATATATTACTATATATATAGTAATATATATAGTTACTATATACCCTATAGTATAATATAATTAATACTAGTAATTTTTCTTTTTACTATATATCTTAATACCTATCTATTTATATGAAAAATAAGACTTTTAGCAATCTATACCTTTCTACTTTAATAATATTTAAATACTTATTTATTTATTCTATTCAAATTACCTATCGTTTCATTTAAATAGTTATATAGTTTAAATTGATAAATTTCTTAAGAGTATAATTTAGTATATCTTTTGTAAAAATATTAATAATATTATTATTTCTATTAATCTATAATACTTCAAAGAACTTGTAGTATTTATATAACTATTTTAATACTATAATATTAATTATAAAGTATTTTTCTTTAGTACTACTAAGTTTTATAAAGTATTCTTAGAATAAGTGTAAATTAGTATATTTAATAATTAAAATCTAGAGGAAGTCTTAATATTAGAGGATCTTTTCAAATAATATAGCTATAGTATAAGTAGAATTTATATTAACTATTATAATATAAATTTCTAAAGTAAGTATATTATTAGTAATTCTTTTACTTTTTATAGAAAAATAATATATAAAGTTACTATAGAAATCAAACTAATTATTACTAATAGTAATCTCTTAGCTTAAAATTATTATAGAAATCAAACTAATTATTACTAATAGTAATCTCTTAACTTAAAACTATTATAAATCCTAATTAAAACGAAAAGTTAGTATTATTAGTAAATAAGTTATTAATAAAAGTATAGAGGTATATTTTAAATAAGTTAAATAGTATAAAATTAAAGCTATAGAATTACTAATAGTAATCTCTTAACCTAAGATTATTATAAATCCTAGTTAAGATAAGAAATTAGTATTATTAGTAAATAAGTTATTAATAAAAGTATAGAGGTATATTTTAAATAAGTTAAATAGTATAAAATTAAAGCTATAGTTAAAATACTTAATTTACTACTTAAAGTATTTATTAAGTATAATAGTGTTATTACCTAAAGGTTATTACTCTTATATTATATAGGAGAAGTTAAATAATACTTTAGGTTAGTATATTGAAGTAAAGTATACCCTATATATATATTATTCAATATATACCTTTTTAAATACTTTAGGTGTTATATATATATATTGATAAAGGTGAGTTTTTACCCTTAGTATTTTTAGTATAAGTAGAAAGTATTACTATTAAGTAATAAAATACCTCTATTAAATACTAGTAATACTATTTTTAAGAAGACTATTTTAGGTTTAGCTTTAAATAAAGCTTTTTAGAACTCTTTATTTTTATAGTGTGAAAAGGTAGTATCTAAAAAGCTAAAAGTATTGTTAGTTTGTATACTTATAAAGCTAAAGGTATTATTCTTAAGATATAAGACGAAGAAGTATAGGTTATATATTAATATTTCTATTTATAACTACTCCTTATAGTATTTAGAATATATTACTTATTAGTAAGTACTAATTTCAGTAAAGCTATATAATAATTTAATGAAATAGTTAGTAGTTAATTTTAACTATAGTTTTAGTTTTCTTTTAGTATACTAATATGATAATATAGTTCTACGACGTTATATAAACCTATACTTAAGTTAAAATAGAGTTTATAAGGCGTATTATAGTTAAACTATTTTTATATTTTAAAGATTAATACCTTTCTAGCTTTATTATAATTATTATTAAACTACTATATAGTTTTACTAAAGCTAGTACCTACTAGTAGGTAATATATTCTAAGTATTATAAAGAATAATTATAAATAGAGATATTGACGTATAATTTATACTTCTTTATCTCGTATTTTGAGAATAACACTTTTAGTTTTATAGGTATACAAACTGACGATACTTTTAGCCTTTTAAATACTATTTTTTTATATTATAAAGATGAGGAATTTTAAAAAGCCTTATTTAAAATTAAACCTAAAATAGTCTTTTTAAAAGTAGTACTACTAGTATTTAATAGAGGTATCTTATTACTTAATAGTAATACTTTCTACTTATACTAAAAATACTAAGGGTAAAAGCTTGTTTTTATCAATATATATATAATACCTAAAACGCTTCAAAAAGTATATATCGAATAATATATATATAACGTATATCTTATTTCGATATATTAGCTTGAAGTGTTATTTAATTTTTCCTATATGGTATAAGAGTAATAATTCTTAGGTAATAATACTATTATATTTAATAAATACTTTAAGTAGTAAATTGAATACTTTAACTATAGTTTTAACTTCGTGCTACTTAACCTCTCTAAAGTATATTTCTATATTTTTGTTAATAGTTTATTTATTAATAATACTAACCTCTTATCTTAACTAGGATTTATAATAATCTTAAGCTAAGAGATTACTATTAGTAATAGCTAGTTTAGCTTCTATAGTAACTTTATATACTATTCTTCTATAAAAAGTAAAAGAATTATCAGGAATATATTTATTTTAGAGATTTATATTATAGTAACTAGTATAGACTTTATTTATACTATAGCTATATTACTTAAGAAGATCTTCTAGTATTAAAGATTCTTTTAAATCTTAACTATTATATATACTAACTTATACTTACTCTATAAGTATTTTGTAAAACTTAGTATTACTAAAGAAAAATACTTTATAATAGATATTATAGTATTAAAATAGTTGTATAAATATTACGAACTCTATAAAGTATAGTAGATTAATAGAGATAATAATATTACTAATATTTTTATAAAGGGTATACTAAACTATACCCTTAAGAGATTTATTAATTTAAACTATATAATTATTCAAATAGAATAGATAAATAGGTATTTAGATATTATTAAGGCAAAAAACTATAGATTGCTAAGAGTATTATTTCTTCATATAAATAAATAGGTATGAAAGTATAAAAATAAGTATTTAAACGTTATTAAGAGAAAAAGGTATAGATTGCTAAAAGTACTATTTTTCATATAAATAGATAGGTATTAAAATATATAGTAAAAAGAAAAGTTGCTAGTATTAGTTACGCTATACTATAAGATATATAGTAACTATATATATTACTATATATATAGTAGTATACTTTCTACACCCTACTAGTAATAAGTACTAAGTACCTAGTATTAATTATAGCTAATTGTATAGTAATTAGTAAGTAATTATTACACTATAGATCTAGAGCTTTATATAGCGCCTTACACCTTATAATATAAGAATAATAATAACGAATAACTAGAATACTACTTTATACCTATATAGCAAGATTACATACAGTATGCATTACCCTCTAGATAAACTAACAAATTTATAAAAATTAAAGCGTTTAAACTTCTTAATTATATAAGATTTTAATACTAAGGAATTATTATAAATCCTCCCCTCTTTTAAAATAATATTATAATTAAAAGTTTTATATAACTTCTCTTATAAGACTTTTATATACTTTTAAATAAATTAAGATACAATTATTAATATAAAAAAAGAAAAGGATTTAGACTTTATATTAATAAGAATTTTCTATTGAAATATAAGAAAACTATAAATCCCTAAAGGTTTTTTTAAAACATTACTATTATAATATAAAAAATTATTAAAAGTTATAAAATACTCTTAAAATTTTAAAATTCTATTTAATATCTTATATTTTAAAAGTATTTATATATAGATTTCTTTATTAATCTTAGTATAAATAAAAGTATTTATTATATTATATTATAAGAACTTAAGGTTAAAATATATAGTAATTATTATAAGTATTCTAAATAATATTCCTATAAGTATTACTATACAAGTATTATATTTATCTTTAGGTTACTAATATCTTCTTATAATTAAATAAGTTTTTAACTTTAATAACTATTTATACTTATCAAACTTATAAGTATAAACTTAGTAATATTTAAAGACTATTTAGCTTCTTATAATTAACTTATTAACCTTAATTTATAATTATGAGATCTAGTAGTTTTTTAGATATATAACTTTAGCTTCTTAAAATTCTTAAGCTAATAAGTGAATATTTTAAAAACTTATACCTTTCTTTATATAATTTAAATATTCTTCTCAGTTTATAAACTACTAGTAAGATATCAGGAGGAGAAGTAATTCATATTAGTATATATCTTTAAAGCTTAAGGATTTTATACTATATTATAATAATTAGGATCTTTTTAAAGATATATATAGTTCTTCTTAGTTCTATTTCAAACTTTTTAAACTGATTAAGAATAATAAATAACTAATTAAATAATTAAAATACTATTTATATCTCTTTTTACTTATTTTATATATTAATAGCCTTACTACTACTTATCCTAAATTATTTATTTTAATAAGACTTTTAAACTAACTAGACTTTAAATATCTACTTAAAGAGGTAATTAGTTTTATATAAACTCTAAAATCTCTGTATATTTTATATCTTACTAAAAAAGCTATTTTAAATAATATTTATAAAATAAATCTTGTTATAAATAAGATCTATAGCTATTTTTCCTCTTTGTATTCCTTCTTTAGTATTTCTTCAAAAACTACTAAAAAACTTATAAATTCTAAAGAAAGAAGAAGAATAAACTAAAATTTAAATCTTACTTCAAAATATATAAATTTCTCTTTGAAATCTTAAATACGTATTTATTTAAGATTCAACTTAATTAAAAATTATTTAATAACTTTATCTATTTTGTTATTAATATCTTACTTTATAAATATATCTTTTAATTATTCTATAAACTTAGTAATTTTCTTTTAAATCTCCTTAGGATTTATCTATAATATTATATATATAAACTTTTCAAAATTACTATTAAAGAACTCCTTCTTATTAAATATTATATCTTAAATTATAAAAACTTCTTTTTAAAAAGAATTTTAAATTTTAAAAGAATTATTTAAGATATAACTTATTAGAAATCCTAATAGGGCTTTTAATATAAGCTTTTAATCTTAGTTTTATTTTAACTGAGTTTCATAAGTTATTATATAAATATAATATCTATATATTTTTAAATAAGAAAGGTTTAGAATTAATATATAAATATTCTTATCTTTTTAGAAATATTAATAGAATTATTTATAAGGTATTTTCTAGTCTTATAAAGTTAAAGAAGTATAGTTATAAGTATATATAGTTATCTTAAGGATTTCAGGTTATAGATTATAAAATAGAAATACTTTAATAGTTATAGACCTTATATACTCCTTAATTATTATTATTACTCTCTCTACCCTTCTATTTTATACTTAAGTATTTAATATAGAAAGTTTAAACTTAATATCCTTCTTATAGATCTCTATTTAGATTACTCTATACTTTTAGATCTTATTATCTATTTCAATCTCTTTGACTATAGTCTTATATATTATTTTAAAAAAGTTAAAGAATTCTCTAATTACCTTTAGGACTTCATCTATTCTTCTTAAATAAAAATAGAAGTCTTATATTAAATTAATTATTTAATCTATAAAGATTAGTATTAATATATAGCTCTTATGATTTTTATTAAAATTATACAAATTAATGGTAATTTTCTCCTCTAAATTAATATATTATACTATTTCTTTTAAAATTCTATATATTATTCTATATATCTTCTTTCTTACATATATATTATAATTTATAGTTAAGATTATATAAGATTAGGATTTTAGTCTTATTCTACTAATAAATATTAATAAGTAGTTAATTACCTTAAAGTTTAAATATCCTAACTTTATATATTAAAGCTTTTGAAATCTAACTATAAGGTACCTTTATATAAAAGTAGTATATTTATATTATTAATAGGGCTCTAGAGGTTTATTTTAAAATAGAAACTTTATAACTATAAATATCTCAAAAGTAGCTTTTTTTAAAAAGTTATATTTAAATATATATTATCTACTCATAATTTCAAGAGAGTAGAGATAAATTCTATCTATTTTCTATATATAGTTATTTCTTAAGTTTTAATCCTATTATAGATTTCTGTTATAAAACTTCTTAAGTAGAACTAAATTACTTATAAAATTAGAATAAAATACTATATTATAAAGCTATAGCTTTATAAGCTTATAAAAACTTCAAATAGTAATTATTATAATATTATATTTTTTAATAGGGATCTTTTAACCTTTAGTTTAGAAGTAGTTACTTATAGAAGATTTTATAAAAATTCAAAATTATTTTATATTATTAAAAGTATATATTATTAATTTTAAATCTGGAATTATAAAACTCATAAAAGTATAAAGTTTATCTAAAGCTATTAGAGTAGTATTTATTATATTATAAAACTATTTATATGGTTAAAGAGTTGAAATAAATCTATAATCTTTCTTTTATATTTTATAAAGTTTTTATCAGATTTTATCCTTCTATTTAAAATATCCTAGGTTCTTTAATTAGACTTTTAGATATAATATTAGATCTTTTTATTAATATAGAAGTATTTTAAAAGAAATCTTTTTATCTAGTAAATCTTATAACTAATATTTCTATTTAACTTATATCTCCTATTATTATCTAAGTTTTACTTATAATACTTACTAGTATATTAACTAGAAGTACCTCTCCCCTTCTAAATTCAACTTTAATCTTAACTTCTTATAAAAAGAAGAAATCTTTCTACTACTTTTCTATTATTAATCTAAATATCTAAAAGGTTAAATACTTTTCTTATTAGTTTAGTTTTTATTAAAGTAATCTTCTAATTTAAAATAAAGAAATAAGTCTAATTTATAACTTTAGTAATTATTAAATTATTATTTCAAGCTTTCTAAAAAACTAAAACTTAGTATAAAAAGATTTAAAATTCAATTTAAATATTAGTAAGAATTATAATATATTCTATAAACTAAATAGTAAGTTTATAAATATTTAGAATTCTAATATTAAAGTATTTATAAATAGCTTTCTCTTATTAAAAGACTTAAATTTCTATATTATTCTTAAAACTTAATTTCTTCCTAATAAGTTTTATAAGTATTATTTAATATTTTATAATTACGTCTACTTTCTTTTCTATCTTATTATAATTTATATAATTTTTAAGTTCAAATAATTAGATATTAAAACTTCTTATTATACTATAAGAATACTTTAAGAAATCTAAAAAAACTATATTTCTAATATATTTCTATACTATTTATATCCTTTTTATTCTCTTATAATATACTTTTATTTAAAAGGTATATTTAATTCGTTTTTTCTTAAAAAGAGCTATATTAATAATTAAGAAATACTTAAGAGTTATAATATATAAAGTAATATCTCTTTTAATAAAGATAATCCTAATATCTTCTTTAACCTTAAGAATTATAATTTAGAATTAAAATAAAACTTATAGTAACTATTAAATTCTTATTAAATAGTTAGAAATCTTAGGAATTTTTAGTTTAATAGTAAGCTTCTTATATTTTTTATTAGATTCTCCTAAGAAAGTTTGATTATAAGATTAAAAATTTATAAAATCCTAGAAATTATAAGATTAATATAAGAATTGAATCTAGTTAATTTAGAAGATTTAATCTTTTAGGTTATTTAAAATAATCTTTCTAAAAAGAGTAGATATTTCTTTTTAAAACTTTAAGAAGTTTCTAATTTAGATAGTTTTTTGTTGGTTTATCTAGAGGGTAACACACGCCGTACGTAATCTTGCCATATAGGTACAAAGTAGTATTCTAGTTATTTATTATTATTATTGTTATATTACGGGGCGTGAAGTACTACATAAAGCTCTAGATCTATAGTGTGGTAATTACTTACTAATTACTATACGATTAGCTATAGTTAGTACTAAGTATCTAATACCTATTACTAGTAAGGCGTAAAAAGTATACTACTATATATATAGTAATACGTATAGTTACTATATACTTTATAGTATAATATAACTAATACTAGTAACTTTTCTTTTTACTATATACCCTAGTACCTATTCATTTATACGAAAAATAGTATTTTTAGCGATCTACGCTTTTTTACCTTAATAATATTTAAATACTTATTTATTTATTCTACTCGAGTTACCTATCCCTCTATTCAAATAGTTATATAATTTAAATTAATAAATCTCTTAAGGGTATAGTTTAATATACTTTTTGTGAAGGTATTAGTAATATTATTATTTCTATTAATCTATTATGTTTTATAGAATTCGCAGTATTTACATAACTACTTTAATATTATAATATCTATTATAAGGTGTTTTTTTTTAATAATACTAAGTTTTATAAAATATTTATAAAATAAGTATAAGTTAGTATACATAATAGTTAGAATTTAAGGGAGTTTTTAGTACTAGAGGATCTTCTTAAGTAATATAACTATAGTATAAGTAAAGTTTATACTAGTTATTATAATATAGATCTCTAAAGTAAGTATACTCTTAATAATTCTTTTACTTTTTATAGAGGAGTAGTATATAAGGTTGTTATAAAGGTTAAACTAGTTATCGCTAGTAGTAGTCTTTTAGCTTAGGATTATTATAAATCTTAGTTAAGATAAGAGGTTAGTATTATTAGTAAATAAGTTATTAATAAAGGTGTAGAAGTATATTTTAAATAGGTTAAGTAGTATGAAGTTAAGGTTATAGTTGAGGTGTTTAATTTACTACTTAAGGTATTTATTAAGTATAGTAATATTATTACTTAAGGGTTATTATTTTTATACTGTGTGGGAGAGGTTGAATAATACTTCGGGCTAGTATATTAAAATAAGGTATACTTTATATATATATTGTTTGATATATGTTTTTTTAAGTATTTTAGGTATTACGTATATATTAATAAAGGCGAGCTTTTATTTTTAGTATTTTTAGTATAAGTAGAAAGTATTATTATTAAGTGATAAGATACTTCTATTAAACACTAGTAATACTACTTTTAAGAGGACTGTTTTAAGTTTGGTTTTAAATAAGGTTTTTTAGAGTTCTTTATCTTTATAATATGAAAAAGTAGTATCTAAGAAGCTAAGGGTATTAAAGCAAGTATTATTATTAAGTAATAAGATATTTCTATTAAATACTAATAGTACTATTTTTAAAAAGGCTATTTTAAGTTTAATTTTAAATAAGGTTTTTTAGAGTTCTTTATCTTTATAATATGAAAAAGTAGTATCTAAGAAGCTAAGGGTATTATTAGTTTATATACTTATAAGGCTAAAGGTATTATTTTTAGGGTATGAGATGAGGAGGTATAGGTTATATATTGATATCTCTATTTATAATTACTTTTTATAGTATTTAGAATATATTACCTATTAGTAGGTACTAGTTTTAATAAGATTATATAGTAGTTTGATAATAATTATAATAACGCTAGGGGAGTATTAATCCTTAAAGTATAAGGGTAGTTTAGTTATNTAATAAGATTATATAGTAGTTTGATAATAATTATAATAACGCTAGGGGAGTATTAATCCTTAAAGTATAAGGGTAGTTTAGTTATAATATATTTTATAAGTTCTATTTTAGCTTAAGTATAGGTTTGTATAATATTATAGAGTTATATTATTATACTAGTATACTAGAGGAGAGTTAGAACTATAGCTAAGATTAATTACTAGTTATTTTATTAGATTATTAGTAATTGTGTTAATATTTCGAACTTATTGTTATTTCTAAAGCTTTAGATTATAAGTTTTGACTTCTTATATATTTTGTTAGTGTTTTTATTCTTGATTTTATTAATAATATAGGATTTAAAGTATTTGTAATTTTTATAGAGGATAGGGTTATATTAGATGATCTTAATAATACTATTAGTAATAATATTTTTAACCTCTTTTTTAATTAACTTTTTAAATAATAGTCTAAGTATTATAATAATACTTTTTTTATAGAGGTTAAGTATTAGTACTATGTCTAACTGTTCTTTAGCTATAAGGTATACTATAAAACGAGGTTTTTAGCTGAAATCTAGAGAAATTAGATTATTCCTATAAGTTATATAATTTAAAGTTATTTTAATTTAAAATACTTAAAGTTAGAGTAGTAGATTACTAACTATTTAAGTAGGGGGGGGTTATTATTATTAATAGTAATATTATTATTATTATTTATAATAATAGTAGTTTGTAGTATTTACTAAGTATTCTAAAGCTTTATAGGGATAGTTATAGATAAAATTAGGGTATTACTATAGGAATATATATCTCTATATAGTATTAA
>QAPF01001342.1:0-10782 GCA_004367935.1 Colletotrichum sidae
AAACTAAAACTCTTTTACCTATTAAATAGTGAAATACTAAAGAGATTACTTTAATTATAAAAGATAATTTAGGAATTATTTTAAATAATATTAAATATCTATTATATAATATTTATTATATATTATAATTAAGTATTAACATATTAAGTTAGTTTAAATTTCACTTGATAAGAATATTATCCATCTTGTTTAATAAACCTATATTATATAATATTAAATAGGATAAATTCTTATTTATAAGAATTAAGGTTAATAATCTTTATAAGTTTAAAATCTCTATTTAACTAAAGTAAATAGTTCTATATAATAATATTGCTAATATTAATAACTTGAAATTATAATATAATAGAATAAGTTATATTAGTAATATTAATAAGTTAATTAAGAATGTAATAAATAATATTAATTATGAGTATTTAAAAAAATAATAAACTACCTATTTGTAAGGTTTATCTTAAAGGTAAGTTTATTAATAAAATTAATAGAAATTCAAATACTTTTAAGAAGTTTGAATATCTTAATTACATTAATTCAAACCTATATAGACCTATTTTACTAGAGATTTATAATTACTATAAATACTTTATCTTATTTATAAATAAGTATAATAGATTTATCTAAAGAAAGTTATTAAGAAGTAAAAGCTCTAAAAAAGTTACTTTAGCTTTTAAAAAGTTTATTAATATAACTAATAATAATAATAGTAATAAGAGAATTAAAGAAGTTAATACAGATAGTAGCTTTAAATTCTCTAATAATAGAATAAAAATTATTTATCTTAATAATAGTATTATTCATAATATAAGACTACTTTATACTTATAAGCCTAATAGTTTAATTAAAAAAGCTATAAGAACTATAGTTAATAAAACTAAAACCTTTTTCTATAACTCTAGTTTGCCTTTATATTTTTAAAAGTTAGTTATATTAGCGTCTATTTATATTTATAGTAGAATATTTTATTCTTGTATTAAATTTAAAACTCTATATAAGTTGAAGAATAAAAAGAAATCTTTTATTAATAATATAAAAGTTTGAAGTAATATTTATTATTATAAAATTAGGAATAAGTATTCTAAAAAACTTGATTTAAAAGTAAAAGAAAAATTATAATTATTTATAATTATAATTCCCTCCTGTTTGACGTAGTAGTTTAACGTCTGGCTGGTTTTTACTATTTTATAGTAAGAGTAGTAGGTTCGAATCCTATAGTAGGTAATTACGACTGGCATTCCTACTAGTTATATAAACTAAGCGTAGTAACTACTACTAGCTGTTAGTTCTTACTATTAGCTACTAATAGCTAGTAAGTATTAATAGCTAGTAATAAATACTACTAGCTAGCTAGTATTAGTATTATATAACTACAATCTTTTAAAGAAGTAATTATAATAGATATAAGCATATATATACCTTCTATTTATTAGCTATTATATTAACTAATTATATTTACTACTTAGGTTTCTTCTATTTAAATAGTTCTTTAGTACTAGTAATATCTATAAGGTTTATAAAGTAAGAGCTAACTATTAAGTATAGCTTCTTTTAAAGGGTTCCCAAGAGGTATATAACTTTAAATAAATCAAAAACCTTCAATATAACTAATATCAATAAACTTTTCAAAAGATAAAATAACTTCTTTAAAACTTTTACTTTTTAATAACTTTCCCCAGATAAATCTACTATATTTATCTATAGATAATATAAAGTATTTATAGTAATTATAAGTCTCTAGTAAAATAAGTCTATATAAGTCTAAACTTAAGATATTCAAACTTTTTAAAAATATTTAAATTTCTATTAATTTTATTAGTAAACTTACTTTTAAGATAAGTTTTATAAATAGGTAGATTATTATTTTTTGAATCCTTATAATTAATATTATTTATTGTATTCTTAATTAACTTAATAATATTATTAATAGAACTTATTCTATCATATTATAATTTCAAGTTATTAATATTAGTCATATTAGTATAAAGAACTCTTTACTTTAGTTAATTAGGAATTCTAAACTTATAGAAATTATTAACCTTAATTTGTATAAGTAAGAAGTTATCCTATTTAATATTATAGAGTATAAATTTATTGAAAGAAATAGATAATATTCCTATTAACTTAAGTTTAAACTAATTTAATAAGTTGATACTTAGTTATAATATATAATAAATATTATATAAAAGATATTAAATATTATCTAAAATAATTTTCAAATTACTTCTTATGATTAAAATAATCTCTTTAGTATTTTCCTAATTAATAAGTAAAGAAATCTCAGTTTTACTAACTAAAAGATTATAATTTTTAATTAGATATATGGTAGTTCTAATATTAATAAAAAAAGAAATAGTTTTAATCTATTTAATAGAACTCCTAACTTATTAAACCTTTTTAGAAATTAAAATATTTAGAATCTTTTTAATAAAAGTTCTTTTAAGAAAAAGTTAAATTAGAATTATATTTTCAAACTTAATACCTTCTTCTTTATCTTCTTCTTCTTTAGTTTCTTTAGTATTAAAATTAAGTTATATAAGATCTTTAGTTATATTATTAGAAATCTCTTTAACTATTTCCTTAATTAAAATAATATTAATTAATTCTAAACCTTTATCTCTATTATTTTTTTTCTTCTTAGACATCTTAGGAGGACTCTTATTAACTTTAGATTTTATTTAAATAGGGATCTTTTTAGAATAAAAACTAAAATAGCTTTCCTTAGTATACTTAGTATTTTTATAATAATTATAGAAAATACCTTTCTATTTCTTCTAGAATTTCTTAATAGCTTTAAGAGAAAACTACTTAATAATCTTATTTTTAAAGTTGTTCTTAATTATAAAATTAATTAAAGAAATCTAGATTTTCCTTCTAAATATATCTAATAAATTATAAAATTAAAAGTCTAATTTAAAAGAATCCTTATTAAAATTAAAATTCTAAATGATTAAAGTAATAAAACCTTTATAATTTTTATTTAAACTATTTAGAATATAAATATAAATAATCTAATTAAGTAGTTTGACTTTATTTTAAGAAAGATTATCAATAAGTTTCTTTATCTTATTTAGATATTCTTCTATAAACTTAAAATTATTAAGAATAATATTAAAAAGCTTTTTATAAATAAGAAACTTCTTAGAAGAACTAGTTAGGTTATAAGGTCTTTTTAGATAACTAAATCTATTAAAAGTATTAGTATTATTCTTAACAATTCTTAAGTAACTATCTTTATAATTTAACTATATATAACTAAGAGTTTTATTATACCTATTAATATTGTTTCTAGAAATAAGCTTAGTTAAATCTATAAAAGTATCTTTACTAATAAGTAAAGCTTTTATATGGATAGACTAAATACTATAATTCTAAGTTTCTTTTAGCTTAGGAATAAAGTCTAACTTAGGGTTACTTATATTCTTAAAAAACAACTTAAGAAGTAAAGAGGTTATTTAATAAAGAATTAATTAAAATCCTGAAATAGAATTGAGATACTTAGGGTCTAACTCTAGTAAGTTATTATTAATTGAAAAATTAATAATAATATAGCTTAATAGGTTATTAATAGATTAATACTCCTATGACTTATAGTAATCTAAGGTTTAAATTTTATGGGAGATATTTTTTTATAAAAATTAGAAATAACCTAAAGTTCTAATTTATAAAAGTCTTAGTAGACCTAAAAGTTAGTTTATAGAAGGCTTTAGTAGACCTAAGAGCTAGTTTATAAAAGGTTTTAATAGACTTAAAGTATAAGAGATTCTTAGCTTCTACTATTTAACCGTTTTTTTACTAGCCTAATAGTAAGCCTATTACATTAACTAGTATAATCTCTTTATAGATTTATCTAATATTAAACTAATCAATTAATAAGAGAAGTTAATTAGTTAGTTGAAATAAATATAAGAAGAATAAGCTATAGAACTTTAGAAAAATAATTAAGAGAGGTTTTATATAAATAGATAGGTATAGGGAGGTTTAAAGTTAATTAGTATAGTTTCTAACATAACCTAAATAAGTATTAATAAAGATATAGATATTAATATTGATAATAAGTATAAATAGGTATATAATATAAAGAGAGAAGTTAATATAAAGTTAAGCTTATAACCTTTTCAATTAATAATAGGTAATAAGTCAAAAGTAAAAAAAGAATTAATAATTCTTAATTATTAAAGAATAAGTTATTTAGAGTAGTATCTGAAAATAGTAGTAATGATAATATAAATAGTAGTAATAATAAGAAGTTCGGGTTTTATAAGAAGTAGGGAACTTCGTAGTATTAATATCTAAATAGAGTTTATTTTTAGAAAAACCAACCTTATATTATATAGAGCTTTCAGCTCTATTATACTTAGGCTACTAAGTAGTCTATTTACTAAATATTTAAATATTATAGTTTGATTAATTTAGAGTATAAATAATTAAGATAGTATTACCTTAACTCTAATTATTAAATGTTTATAATAAATAGAAAACATAGAGTTATAAGAGTAAAAGAGAATACTTAAGCCTTTAAATACCTAAAATGGGTTATTAGGATAAATATGAGTAATAGCTAAATAGCTAGAACTCTAACAATAAGAAAAAGAGATAAAAACAAAAACAAAATATAAGATAATAAGAAAAAAGTAAAAGAGGGAAACAGAGTATATTATAATAAGCGCTTAAGATACCTAATACAAAATTGAATAGAAAGTATATTTTATAAAGAAATACTATTTGTAGTATCTTTATGGTTTTTAGTATACTTAAAAGGATTTATATAGCTAGAAGCGATTTTATACTACTTTTCTATTTCAAACTAGTTTTAACATTTAATACACTTTAGCTATAAAAGAGAGTATTACTAATGCTAAGTTAAATATAATACTAAAATAGCTAAAGCAATTTTAGTAGGTAACTAAGTGGTTAACCTACTTATTTAGACTAATAAGAATAGAAGAATTATTATATAGATTTATCTATATAGTATATTCTATATATATATATGTATATATATATATATTATATTATATAATCTAGATATTCGATATTATTAATAGAAATAACTAGTTATAAAGGTTTTATACAATCAATCAATCACGACATTTGCTAATTATAAACTAATGCAAAAAGTAACAATTTATAAGAAAGTAGAATTAATAAGTAAAAGGGTTATTTTAATATAACTTTTATCTTAAGTATTAATTAAGTATTTAAATAGTAGTTTTTTCCACTTTTTCTAAGAAGCGAATCAGATATGTTTTAAAATATAAGGATAATAAGAAGTAATAAAGAAAAATAATATTAATTATCATAGATATTAGTATCTCTATGAAGTTTAAAGTAACATATACTAACATTACTAGTATTCAGGATTACAAGACGAAACTAGATTTATTAGAAATATAAAATTATACTACTAAAAAAGCCTTCTTATATTGATACGTTTCTATAATAATTTAATAGGGAGAGTATCGTTTCCCCCTAATTTCTATCTTAAGATCCAGATTACTAGATAGGCTTTTAAGATAATAAAGTAGTTTATTTTTAGAGATAAACTTTAGATACTAGGTAATCAAAATAGTAATAGTTTTTTTAATAGACTTAAGGCTAGACTAGTATGAAAATTGTATAACTCTTTCTCTACAAGTTACCTAAAATATAACAATACATTAAAAAATAGAAATTATTAGTTCTTCAAATTTGGGTAGTCTCGGAGTACTTACCAATTTATATATAACTATAATATATATAGAAGTATTTATATCTAGAAATAAATAAAGAAAAGTTCCTAAAGTTTTTCTAAATACCTAACTATTTAGATTTAGATCTATTAATACATTTTATTACTAATCTACTTTTTATAAAAAGATAAAATAGCTATTCCTTTTAAATTGTTATAATTTAACTAAATAAAACTCATTTTATAAGAAATAGATATTATAGAAATAGGAATATTCACTTAGTAGTTTTTTAGTAATTATTATAAGTTTCATAATATAGTATTAGAAGCTAGCTATAAGAGATATTTTAATAGTATTTTAATAGGGTTATAATGAATTTGACGAATATATACTTAAGGTGAATTGCTTTTACTAGACTATAAGGATAGTAATTATATAGAGCCTTAATAGTAATATTCTATATAAGTCTTAAGGTTTAAGTTTATAATATACTTCCTACCACCTCTCTATCTTATTACTATAGTTATATTTACTACTAATAGCTTTAATAATATACTAGTGATTCCTAATTATTTGAATTAGCCTAATTAAGTAGAAAAGTCTATTTAAAATACCTTCTCTAGATACTACTAGTATTAAATAGTCTTATTAATAAGGAAATTCATGATATATTTCCTTTAAGTAATCTTGTATCTTACTTTTCTTTTTATTAACCTAGAAGAAGTTCTATCTTTCCTTATTTTATAGTTTGAATTTTCTCTTTTTTGAAATAAATAACTACTTATTCTATACTTATTATAGTAATGTTATTTTGCTATTTTTCTATTCATACATTTTTCAATATTATTTTATCATTAATTTCAATATTATTATTACTAATTCTAAACTTTCTAATAATAACTCTTCTTACTACTTTACTTCTTCTAAACTTATTACTTATATTTATAATAATTATATTATTGTAAGTAATTCTAATAATAAGGAAAGATAATATCTTAATATAATGATTTCTCCTTATTTTTACTATTACTTCAAATATATTCAAAATAGCTATCTTCAAACCTATATATTAAGTTATAATTAATTTTATTATAAGCATTTTAAGTTAAAAAGTAAGTATAGGTAGGACTTTTAGTTTTTTACTATTAGTCTTAAGTTTAGTATTACTAACTATTAAGTTGATTATTCAACTATATTTAGTAGATATATTATTACTTTTCTAGTTCTAACTATCAATGAGGAAAATAATGTTAAGAATCACTATACATCTATCTTTTTACTAGAGCGTTTTACCATAGTTTAATATTATAATATATATTTCTATTATACTTAATAAGTATTTGTAATTTGTATTATTATAATACTTATTATTCTTATTTCTTATATTCAACATGTTTCTTTATTTATTCCTACTTTTACTTCTAAGAAGATTATTACTAGTTTTAAGAGTATTATATAAATAATAATAAGTCTCTCCCCTTCTTTCTTCCTATTTCTATTATATTCATATTTCTATACTAGAGTATTGTAACATATTCTAATAGTTATATTATACTTTATTCATATTATAGTTATATCTTTAGCTTTATTAAAACTAGCTTACTTATTTACTATTATTAGTAAACTACTAGCTCCTACTAATATTAATAATACCCTACTTATAAATAAATACTACTTATTACTCTTTTTAATAATAAGGAAGAAAAGAACAGGGTAATAATGGAAGTAAAGAAGAATATTAGGAATATCAAAAAGAATAATATAATACTAATTTTGTATTTAGTCTACTTACTTAATAGCTAAAGGATAAGTCTTATAGTAGTTTATATATCTTTTCTAAAGGTTATTATATTACCTAACTTATAATTTATAATACGTCTTATTATTAGTAAGTTAAGATTAATTTATTATTCTTTCTAATATCCCTATATTGAAACCTAAATTATAAGATAGGTTTATTATTAATAAAGTTCTCTAAAAGTTCTTATATTAGAATCTTATAATCTTTCTATTTAATTAATAAATTATAAATATATCTTTACTTTTAGGTACCTTCATTATTAGTATTTCGATAAGTTTATATTCTTCCTAAAGTTTACTGTTTTCTCTAATAAGGATTATCACAGAACCAGAATATATATCTATATATTATTAAAATAATAATAGACTATCTTTTATTTATTCACTAAAGTTAATATAGGATATTAAATAGATATTTATATAAGTAGTTATACTGAAGGTCTTTAATTTATTTAAAGTTATATGCCTCTTAGGAAGCCTTTAAAGGAAGCTATATTTAGCAGTCAGCTCTTACCTTATAGATTCTATAAATAATTTTAAGGCTAAGAAACTATTTAAATAGAAGAAATCTTAAGTAGTAATAATATAGTTAGTTAAGACGATAGCCGATAAATAGAAGGTATATATATACCTATATTTATTATGATTATTCTTCAGGGATTATAGTTAGTTATATGATACTAATATTAGCTAGCTAGTAGTACCTATAAATAGTTATTAGTAGTTACTAACTATTAATAACTATTAGTAAGAGCTAATAGCTAGTAGTAGTTACTATATTTATTTTATACCACTAGTAGGAATACTAGTTATAGTTACTTGCTTAAATTTTCAACTTATTATTCTTATTATAAAATAGTAAAAGCTAGTTAGATATTAAATCATTATGTCAAGCGGGTTAAATAGATATTTATAAAAATATCTAATATGATATTCAATAGGTTTAATATTCTGATAACCTAGTATTTAGAAGTTACTTAGTTATATTTCTTATTTAAATGATTTATTCTGATATGGTATAGTAATAACTATACTACATTCTAAGTTTAGAATTTCTAAATTAGTTAGTATATTCTATTAGTTTGGTTACTTTTGCTCTATATTTAGAATAATATTTAAACCATTCACCCTATATATAGATTTAACAATCCGTTTTACCTAATAATAGCATTTATACTAATACTAGCTTACAGCTAGTTAAAATAGTAAAACAATTACTTATTATTATAGATGATTATACCCTTAATCTTAATATTCGTCCCTATAGTAATACGAAACCTCATGATAATAATGAGAAAACGTCTAATTGAAGTTGAAACTTAATATATATAGTTAAAAGTAATTACTAAAATGAAAGAATTAGAAATTCTTTTAAACCTCCTAAAAGTAAAATAAAATAAACTGATAAAGGCCAGGTATTTGATAATTTCTTACTCTTCTATATTCTTTATAATTAATTAAAATCTTCTTGAAATCTATATAATTATTTATAAAGACAGTTCTATAGAGTAAATATAGATATATCTAGTTATCATTATTATAATTTAAACTATTATTTTATTAGAATAGACTTTTATAATATTATTTGAGATATTATAATTCATCGATAGCTTATAGATATTTAATAGAATATTATCTAACTAACCTATAACTTATGATATTAAGTTAATAAGACTAGGAATAAGGTATTAATTAGCTAATATCTCAATATAAATATATTATTATAATACTAATTATTAGATGTCTTAAAACATCATAGTAATATAATTATAGAAACCTTAAGATCTATTTCGTTATATTAAGAATAATTATATCTATATAAGTATTATTTATATGTTAATTATATTTAATATATTAAAATGATTTATTAATAAGAATAAGCTGAGTCTTATTATATTCTTATAGAGATTATGATTTAGCTTATATTAGTAGTAGAGAGATTTTATATTAATAGTATAAGATTTTATCTCAACAGTAAGTAAGAGTTAGTCTAAAAGATGTTAAAGTTATAAGTATTAGAGTTATAATATATATTCAAATAGAATACCTATCATTTGTAATAATTAAATATTTCAAAATATTTAGATTATATATAGTTATAAGGATATAAGGATATAAGGTTATTATAGAAGGAGTTATCAGTTATTTATTATTTATAAAAAGGTTAATATAAGGTAGATATATTAGCTATAGTTATAAGAGGTTTAGCTTTGAATTAATAAAGGGCTAGCTATAGTAATTAGTAAGGGAGTAAAAGGGCTAAGTTATATTTTAGGGGGTAATATATCTACTAATAGTTACTATAGAAAGCAAGCCATCAGCTCCTTCCTTATATTCTATTAGTATTTATTTTATTATATTATTATATACAAACTATTTCTATTAGAATTATAATAATATTCTTTTTAAAATAAAATAGAAACATTAAAGTTTATATTAAATTGGAATCAATAGTTTATTTTACTATTTAGATATATAAAACTTAGTTGATTTTGCTATGTACCTAAAATAATATCTAAATTCTTTACCTTATATAAAGATTTAACTATCAATATTACCTAATAATAGTATTTATACTAATACTCGCTTATAATTAGTTAAAATAGTAATAGAACTACTTATTATTATAGGTAATTATACTTCTAGTTTTAATATTCAACTTTATAGTAATAGAAGACTTTATAGTAATAATTTATACAGAGAGAATCTTATTGAAACTAAGGCTTAATATACATAGCTAAAAGTAATTATTAAGGTTATAAGGTTAAGAACTTTTACAAACTTCTTGAAAATAAAATAAAATAGAATACTAAGAACTAGATATTCTATAATTGATTATTCTTATAACTTTTATAATATATTTGAACCTCCTTCGAAATCTATATAGCTATTTATCAAAATAGATATTTATAAACAAGTATAGAAATATCTAATTATCATTATTATAATTGAAATTGTTAGTATATGAAATTAAACTTTAATGAAATTACTCTATGGATTATAATCAATAAGTAGTTTGTAGATATTTGGAAGAAAACTATCTTACTATTCTAGAAGTTGCTATATTGAGTTAGTACTATTAGAAACTAAATATTAATAAGATAATATTTTAATATTAATATCTTATTATAATACTAATAATTAGATATTTTAGAATATTATAATAATATAATTATAAGGGTTTTAAAGATTATTTAGTTATATTAGAAGTATTTATATTTATATATATATTATTAGTATATTAGTTATATTTAATTGATGTATTCAAATTCTTTACTAATAAGTATAAACTAAGTCTTATGGTATTTATATAGAG
>QAPF01001343.1:0-10825 GCA_004367935.1 Colletotrichum sidae
TATAAAAATCGCTTTATAAATATATACTTACTTTACTTTTTTACCTCTAGTAGTTCTTAAGTAAATAAAGTAAAGATATAGAAGTTTACTTTTTTATAAGATACTAGAAGTAGTTCAAGCTATATACACTATAGTTATAACGCCTTATGTATTATAGCTATAGTAGCTAATACGTTATAGCTATACTATAATATGCATTATATTTTAGCCTATATACTATATTTATAGTATGTTATACGTTGTAGTATACGCTATAGCTATAGTAACCTATATATTATACTAAGGTATATATATTATAATTATAGCGCCTTATATATTATAGCTATAGTAGCCTATATATTATAGCTACAGCTAGAACTCTAGTAGTATAGCTAGAACTCCAAAATAAACCCTCTATATAATAACCTTAATATCTCTATAAATAATAGTTAGAAATAGTTAATTATATTATTAATCGAATTACTATTTCTCCTTCTATTTAACTATTATTTTCACAAATATTTTAAACAAGTCCTTATATTAAGAAAACTACTTTTATCATATCACATTTCTCCTAATTTCATAAAGAACTCCAAAATAAACCCTCTATATAATAACCTTAATATCTCTATAAATAATAGTTATAAATAATTAATCATACTATCAATCGAATTACTATTTCTCCCTCTATTTAACTAATATTATTACGAATATTTTGAACAAGTCCTCATGTTGAGAAAACTACTTTTATCATATTACGTTTCCCTGATTTCACGGTTATCTATAGTTATACCTTAACTGTTGATTTACCTACCTATCTATCTGTTCTAACAGATATTAGTTACTATATATTAGAAAGCTATATCTAAATAATAGGGAGAATAAGTTATACTTTTTAATAAAGATATAATTATTAATAATATATATATCTATTACTATATATAAATAAAAAAAGAATAAGACTACTATTTTAAAAGTTTATTAAAGACTTACTGAAGAACTTTCTAAATTTAAGAAGGAATATATTTTAATATAATAAAGAGAAGAATATTATTATTATTTAAAATAAGAAATTAAGAAGAATTTAGAATATATTAAATAACTTTAAAAAGTTAGAAGGTTTATACTTATCAAGAAATAATATCTTTTTATATTAGAAAACTTAAGAGTAAAAGTCACTTTAGTTTAAATAATATTATTAAAATTAATTAATACGAGTATATTAATACTAAACTTATAACTAATTAAACTAAGGAGTTAGATAATTATATTTATATAGAGCTTTATTATAAGGGATAGTTCTAATTAGAAGGAGTAATAATGAGAATTATAAAGACTCCTAAAGTTTTATATATATCTTAAGAGAAACTACTAGATATTCTCAAAGTAGTATATTGTTTTTAGTTAATTTTACAGGGAGGTTAAAATACTATTTAATAAGATATATTAACTAAATAATAAATATATAAGTAAAAATTATAATATTGTTAGAAATAAGATATAGATATTTATTGTGAAATATATTAGTTATAATATTAGATAGGATTCTATAAGAAAAGTACTTAATAATATATTAATTAGGTAAGTATATATATATTATTAAATATTAGTTATATTAATCTAAGATATCTTTTTAATTACCTAAATAGCTAATATAATTAGGGATAAATTTAAAACTTTTATTACTTATTATAATTACTATAAGGAATAAAGAAATATACCTTAAGATATTTACTAGAATTTGAAATTATACTAATATAGTTAAAATATTTAAAGTAGTAATAAGGATGATTAACCTATTTAGATATATTTATTTAAACCCTTGAGATGTATAAGAGAAAGTTAATAAAGAGACATATATAACTATATACTAGGTATATAATATAGCTAATATCGTTTATAAAATTATTCATAGAATAAAGCTAACTTTTGATAAACTATATAAATAGATTATAGAGATCTTTAGAAAGTAATAATAATAATTTAGATAAAAGAGTAATTATATTATAAATTATAAATAATTTCCAATTAACTGGATATATAATAGTTAAAGGTATAACTAATATTTTAACTATTAGTAACCATATTAACCTCTATATTAGATAAATAGTAGTAATACCTTAAGGCTACTTTATAAGAGATTTTAAAGAAGAGATATATATAATAAATACTAAATATACTTGAAACTAGTAGTAGAATACTAATTAATAAAGTATATCACTGAGGAATATAAAGTAGTAGTATTATATTTTAAATATATGTTTATAATTAATATAGAATTAGTAATAGAAATTATCTTCTATCTTAATAATATTATACTAATAGGAATAATTATAGAGATATCTTATAATAATATAAGTTCAATATTAGAAGAAGACTTTATAATAATCTATTTTATAATTATAAATAGTAAAATTAGAATAATTAATCCTAATAGATTTATACGGATTATCCAGGATTATACTTATTATTATTCTACAATACTAATTGAACTAGAGAATTTCTTAATTTTAAGGTTTTCTAAAGTTATATTTAAAAGTATCCTTTTAAATATAAAAGTAAGAGGACTATTTATAAGAAATATATAATAGTAAAAAGCTTTCTAGAGGATTGATATTTAACATCTCATTGACTAAAACTATCTTAAAAAGAAATATAAGATTATAAAATAAGTAAAACTTTATAAGTTTTAATATAACTTGAATATTTATATTTTATAGAAATATTAACTTTAATATTATATTAATAGTTATCTTATTTCTTCTTAATCTCTTTAATATAGATTAATTCTAAATCTATAATAATAATATTAATAATAAGATTCAATAGGAAGAAGTATTATTAGTTATAGAGAGATATAATAAGTATTTAGAATTCTTAGTTTAAGAGGATTCTTATAATAAGACTATTCATTCTTTTATAGAGATAGAGATATGATAATTCTATAAGAGATATAATTACTTTAATATTGAAAGATTAAATAATATTTGCAATAGAATAAGCTAAGTTATAATTACTAGTAAGATTGAGGTAATTATAAAGAATTACTACTAATACCAAATAAATAGTAAAATATTATATTAATATAAGTTGAGCTTTAAAGATAATTATAAGTTTAAGATAGAGATTATTATTAATATGATATATTTAAATAGTAATAAGTCTATATTATATATAATTAACATATTAATAGTATTTATAATTATAAGATGTATAAGAAGTATTCATATAGAACATATATAGTATATATTAAAAACATATTGGATTAATATATATTAAAATCCTTTAGATAGGATTATTATTAATATAGGATATAATTTTACTACTAAATACCTTAAAGAGAAGGTTAATAATATAAATGGTAAAATGAAAGTTATACTAATTGAAATTTATAATGATATTATTCAAGTTAAATAGTATTATATTTCTTTATAGAAAGCTTATAAGATTATATATAATACGATATTAGAAATATTAAGAAAAGAAGTATTTTAAAGTATAATTAAGGTAATTAATAGTATTAATAGTCTTAATAGCTTTACATTAACCCTCTTTATCTTAAGAATATACTTATATTTTAATATATTATTACTACTATTTCTAAATGTAAAAACATATATAATATATATTTAAAAAGTAATAGAAGAAGTATATAGGGTCTATAGATAGTACTAGGTTTTAGATATTTTAAATATGTATAATAGTCTTTCTATTATATCTACCTATTAATTCTTATTATAATTCAATATAGATATTTATTAAGAATACTAAGGCTAGATTAGACTTTTTAGACTTATCTTAATTAATAGTAAGATTTATATCATAGAGATAGAAAGTAGGTTTAATATTTTCTAAATAATAATAATTAAGTTATATTACTAGTTTTAAGTTAAAAAGGTAATAATAAGAGTCTTTATAATAATAAAGCTAAAGAAGAAGTTTTACTTAAACAGATAATTATAATACTAATACTTGAAAAAAGCTGAGATAATAAGAATAGCTATATAAGAATAATATCATTATTATAAAGGTTAGTATTTCTAATACTATATATTATAATATTTCTCTTATAGTAAAAGAGGTAGAAATATTAATTAAGACTATTAAGTTTTATTAATATAGCTTTATTATAGATTCAGATAAGCTTTTTAAAGAATTATATACTAAAGAAGAAGAGACTTTTCTAGTGAAAGAAGTATTAAATTTTGAATATTTCAATCTTTAAAAATATAAATAGATAAAGATCTTAAATTTAAGATTTATCAATAAGGTTAAAAGTATTAATAATATATCATATAAGAAGTTATAACTAGTTATTAAGAAATTTAATTATTAGGAGAAGACTAATATCTTTATATAGTTATTAATAATATAGTAGGTTAGCTATTACTTTTTATTAATACTATTAGTAATACTATAATCTAATACTTTTATACAGGTTTATCTTCTTAATATTACTTAAGTATATATATAAGTAGAAATATAATTGAATTATTCTATATTAATAAAACTACTTATTAGTTTCTAATAAGTATACTTAGAAGATATTATTATTATTATTATCTAACTACTATATAGTTTTATATAATTAGGTATATATTAGTACAAAATATTTTCTAATTACTATAAGGATAGATTACAAATAGAAGCCTTATTATATAATCTATATTTTATCATCTCTAAGGTAGATAATTAATATTTTAAAATTATAAATATATCAATAGATAATATCTTTAGCTTCTCTTTATTTAAAGTTAATAATAAGGAAGAAGAAGAATTTTAATAAGTGGGATTTATAGTAAAGCTAAAGTTAATATTTATAAATAATAACCTTTTTATTTTTAATAGAAATCAATAACCTTTAAAATTATAGTGATATAATCTTTATTTAAAAAGACTAAAATAAGAAGATTAGACTTATTAAATATGCTTCTAGTAAAGTAGAATTAGTATATAATAAGTATTTAATATAAAAGATATATATAGTCTCTATATACTAACTAGAAATATATTCTAACTTTTTACTATAATTAAATTTCAAGATCTAATAGAAGAAGATATTAAGAGACTTGATAAGTATTCTATATAATAAATAAATAATTCAAAATAAAATCTAATATTTATCCCTATTGATATTGAAGAAATAAAGCTCTATATTTGTATTAATAGATCTTTTACTAATAATAGAGATATAATATTATAATTAGGATTTATTATTTTAGAAATAAAAGGAAATAATAAGAATAATAATACTTTTAAACTTAAAAATAATATTATTTATTTCTCTTCTATTAAATTAAAAAGAGTTATATAAAGTATACTAATCTCTAAGGTTTATAATATAATTATAGAAGTTGATATAGTATATATAATTTCTATTACTTTTAAACAAGTAATTAAATACTTAAGCATACTAATAATACTAATAGTAATTTATACTAACTCTTATTCTTTTTATAAATACTTTATTAAATTAAGTATTATTGAAGAGAAGTATTTTATAATTAATATTATAGCATTCTAATAATTATATAAATACAAAGAGTTTTTTGAAATCTATTAGATAAATAGTAAAGATAATTTTATAAATAATATAATTAAGGGATCTAATAATTAAGCTTTTAAATGGTTTATAATAATAAATAAGGTATTAACTTTGATAGAAAGATAAATTATAAAAGCTATTAATAATAATAAAAAGAAGAAATAAGAGTAAAAGGAAAGTATATAGGGTAATAAGAAGAAAATAATAGAGAGAGAAAGAGATATACTATAGTAGGAACTTAAGGTATCTAATATAGTATTAAATAAAAGGTATATTCTTATAGAGAAATACTATTTATAGTATTTATATAGTTTTTAGTATAATATAAAGGATTTGGATAATTAAAAGTAACTTTATACTATTTTTGCGTTTTATACTACTTTTGCGTTTTATACTAGTTTTAGTATAAAATATATTTTAGTTATAAAAGAGAGTGTTACTAGTATTTGTTAGATTTATTCTAATATATAAAAAACTTCTATTTATATCATTCTAATAGAGGTAATAAGATGTTGTACAATACTTCTATGTGAATAAATCGTATAAGAATAGCTCTATAAATACATACTCATTTTACCTTTTTACCACTAGTGGTTCTTAAGTAAATGAGGTAAAAGCATAGAGGTTCACTCTTTTACAGGGTACTAGAAGTAGTTCAAGCTATAAACTAGTTATAGCGCTTCATACGCTATGGCTACAGTGGCTAATGCGCTGTGGCTACGCTGTAGCGTGCGTTACGCTTTGGCCCATACGCTGTCGTTACAGCGCATTAGCTACTATAGCCACAAAACCTATATCAGCTGAAGAAGTCTCTAAAGTCTTTCTCAAATTTAAAGAGTTAGTAAATAATAATAATAATAAGAGAAAAATAAAGGAATATAATACTAATAGAAGTGTTGAATTTACTAATAAGAAAATAAAAGATATTTATTCTTATTCTAGTATTATTCATAATATTAGACTTCTTTATACTTATAAGTTTAAAGGTTTAATAGAAAGAGTAATAAGAACTCTAAGTGATGAAATTAGAATTCTAATTTATAATTCAAATTTACCTTATTATTTTTAGGGGATATTTTAATAGCTTCTATATATATATATATATATATAATAGAACTCTTTATAGCTCTATAAATTTCAAAACTCCCTATAAATTGAATAAAAGCTCAATATTAATCATATTAAGATATAGGGTAATTTCTATTATTATAAGAATAAAGATCCTAATATTATAACACTAGATATAGAAGCTTATAAAAGAGCTATTATAGTTTATAGAAATAATACTTATAAAATTTGGGATTTTGATAAGAAGAGAGCAATATAGTCTAGAGATATAAAAATTCTAGAAAATATTTTTATACTTTAGAAAAAGAGTTGTTTTTATCTATAAGTTTAGAAAGGTATTCTAATAATTATAAGTCTAGCCAGCCTAATAATAAATTTTTTTTAAATCTAGATAATTCTGTTTCTAATATAGATCAAAATTATAATAATACTAATAACTCTTTAATAAATCCTACTACTAAAGTTCAAGAAATAATTAGAATAATTCTAGAAGAAAATTTAAATATTGAAATAATTAAAAATAATAAAATATTAGAATTAAATATAGAAAATGATGATAATATTTAGGAAAAATCTAACTTAGATATTAATTTAGTTATTATATTAGACAAAGCTAAAAAAACATGAAACCTATAAAGAAAGCCCCCTTTTTACTTTTTTAACTATCTTAGTTTAAATAGTTATATAAAATTATATAACAATACTAATGAAAAGAACTAAGCTTCTTATATCTTATTAATAAATAAGGTAGAAGAACCTACTTCTTTTATTCAAGTATTTAAATCTGTTGAACTAGTAATAGGTAACTAGTAAAAGGTCAAGGGGAATTAATAACTCTCAATTATCAAAGAATAAGTCATTTAGAATAATATCTGAAAGTAGTACTAATATTAATATAAATAGTAATAATCATAGGAAATTTGAGTTTTATAAGAAGTAGGGAACTTTGTGATATTCATATCTAAATAGAATTTATTTTCAGAAAGATTAACTTTATATTATATAGAGTTTGTAGCTCCGTTATACTTAGGCTACTAAGTTGTCTATTTATTAATTATTTTAATATTATAGTTTGATTAATTTAGAGTATAAATAATTGAAGTAGTTAAACCTTAACTCTAATAATTGAATTTCTATAATAAATAGAAAATATGGGATTATAAGAATAATAGAAAATACTTAAACTTTTAAATACTTAAAATAAATTATTAGGATAAATATAAGTAATAGCTAAATAGCTAGAACTCTAATATCTCCCCTTAAGGTATATAAGAAAAACAAATCTTTTATAACTTGTAAAGTGATATATATGGGAAAAATAGAGAAAGACCTTTAAAAGATTAAAGTCTGAAAATGCTAAAACCTAGAAAAGGTTTAAAAGAAAAAACTTCAAAATAAAGTCAAAGAAATCAGGAAGAATCAGAAAAACCTAAAACTAATAAAAGGTTAAAAGAAAAGATTAATCCTCAGAAAATAGACTATTAAGACTATTTCCTTTATAAGAGGACTGAATATGGAAATAATTCTATAAAATCCTCTTATGAATATTATTAAATTTAACTCAGGCTAAAGGCTTTATTAAGGAATAAGATATATTAGTATTAGAATTAATATAATAAAGATTAATCTAATTATCTGAAATAAGAATTCTAATAGAATAATAATGATAAATGTTAATATACTTAGCTTTTCTATAGAATTCAGTACTTTTGATAGGTTTTTTAGCTAAGGAAATATTTATAAAGATAATTAGCTTATTAATAGCTTGAAGTCTTAAATCTTTATGAATAAAACTATAGTTATTATATAAGTAAATAGTTTCTTTAGTAGTATCTATTAGAATTATCTACTTAGCTTTATAAGTAGATAAAGCTACTATTTTTGACTTAGTTAAACTATAATTTATAATATTATGAAAGTCTAGGTAAAATATATAAGTAAAAATAGATATTCTATTATTAATATCTCTAGTTCAATCTAAGTCTGTAAATCTAAATGAATTAAGAGGATTAATGTTATTATAATTATAAATTAATTTATAATTAGGGGTTTCTTAAGTAATCCTGTATCCTATTAAGAGTAATGAAATATTCTTTAGAAGGATTTGAAGAAAATTAAAAATAAGTAGTAATAGCTAGAGTAATATCTAGCCTAGCTTTTGAAGCTAAATATAATAAAGCCCCTACTTTCTTTTAATATTCTAATATTTCTTCTTTAATGGTATTACTCTCATTAATAAAGAATTTAACTTTATTACCTATTAGAATATTAAAACTATAGATATTCTTTTTATTAAACTTAGTAAGAATTTTATTAGTATATTTAAATTGATTTATTTCTATACTTTTATTCTTATAGTTAATAATTAAAATATTACCTAAAAAGTATTAGGCTTTTTTAGATCTTAGATTTCCATGTCTTATTTAAGATTATTATAAATATATTCTCAAGTAGTAGCATTATTAGCCCCTAATAGTATATTATCAATATGACATATTAAAAGAGCCAAATATTCACTTGTATTAAGAGTAATATTAAGTATTAATATTCCTTTACTATAGGAAGATATTTTAAAACTAATCTTATATAAAATAGATTTAAAGTATAAATACTAAAGTCTAGGGCTCTATTTTTACCTATATAAAGCCTTATTTAATAAATCAATAAGAAACTAATTCTAATAATTAATATTATAAACTAAACTTTTAGAACCTTGTTATAAATATAGCTAATAGGTAACTTAATATATATCTTTTTATCTACTTTTATATAAATAAATACAATAGTAACATCATACTGAGTTAAAATCCAGCTATAATAAATATATATAATTAATATATATCTATAACCTTTAGGCCTATAGGTAGTATTAAAAGTTTCTAAATAATTAATACTAAATATTAGTTGAAACCTTAAGTAATCTATCTAACCTTATATATAGGATTACTAGGATTCTAATTATTGGGTTTTATTTTATAAACCTATCTACCCTTTAATATATTAATATTGTTCTTTTTAATAAAAGAAATATTAGATAGTAGTATAATAATCTAAACTTCTATAGACTCTATAGATTTAACTTTCTTATTTATAGCCTAAATCTAATTATTACTAAGGTAAGAACTTATAGCTTTTAAAAAAATAGTTAGTTCGTTAAGAATATTAACTAATAATATATATTTAGCAGTATGAAAATTACTATATTTATCAGTATTTAAATTATTATTATAATTGTATTAATTATAATTAGTATAAAGAATTAAAAAAGAATAGTCTTTAATAATAAGAAGTATATTCTCTTTATATTAATACTATTTATAGTCTTTTTGAACTTCTGGATTCAAAGAAGGAATCTCTATAGATATAGTAGACCTTTTATTAAAGTTTCTATTATTATTTCTAATCTTATTAGGATAGATTATGGAAAAACTACTTAGTTCTTCATTAAGAGAAAGACTTGAATTATTATTCACATTATTAACTTTATTAAGAAGAAGAAAATAACTAGTATTTCTAGTAGAATTATAAATTCTATTGGACTTAATAATAATTAGATTCTATAAAGAATTATTAGAATTAAATTAATTAGATTTATTTATTTTATTAAGTTGATTAGACTTAGTAGTAATAGTATTATTAAAAATAGATAATTCTTCTTTTTATTGAAAATTAAATTAGCTTTTAAGAATATTTATATTTCTAGACTAAAGAGTATTATAAGCTTGAAAATCTCAAATTAAATAAATATTATAGTTATAAGTAATTATAATACCTTTGTTTACTTTTAGAGTAAACTTCTTAGAATACTTTTTTTTAATCTTATTATAATAGATATTATACTATATCTTTATATTATTAATAAAAGGTTTCTTTTTATTCTTTAACTTATATAGAATTTTAAATTTAATAGAAGAATAAGGTATTCTATAGTAAATATGGATAGAGGCTAATATAGCTAACTCTTAAAAATATAAATATAAATTAGATTTATAAAAAAGGGTTCCAGTCTTATTAATTATAGTTCTTATAGTTCTTTTAATTAAACTATTAGGCTTATAAGTATAAATTAGTCTCATATTATGAATAATATTATTATTAAGATAAATAATTTTTATTTTATTATTAGAGAACTTAAGGCTACTATTTATATTGATTTCTTTAATTGTCTTATTATTATTATTATTATTAATTATATTGATAAACTCTTTAAAAGCTAAAATAACTTCTTCAGAG
>QAPF01001344.1:0-10865 GCA_004367935.1 Colletotrichum sidae
AAGTTAGTAGTATAATTTGATTATCATTATTTAGAAAGTATTAGGCTTCCTTTCTATCTCTATAATTTATATCTCCCTATTAATTAAGATAAATCTAAAAGATTTAATTTAGCCTTAATATTCTTCATAAATATATATATCTAATTATAATAAGAATTAGTAAATAGATATTATAAAAAGGCTATTATATATACTTAGGATATCTAATACTTAGTATTATATATAGATCTTATATGTTTCTTCCATTACTTTCTAAATAATTATTATATATTTTATAATGTCTAGAGATAGTAATAATAATATATTAAGATATAAATATATTTTCAAAATAAATAGGATTAGTATAAGATTATTAGGATTATTAGTATTATTAGTTACTTTAACTATACTTTAGAATACTTCTTCTCTTAGTATTTCTAGTATTTTACTTTAGATAATTTTATAAGCTTTCTATAAATAGATATAATACTATTTAACTTTATTAATACTATTATAAGTTTTAATTAGTATATTTTTCACCTTACTATTTATATTATTAACTTCTTTCTTAAAGCTTTTGATAGTAAATCTATATCTTATATTAGTAATAGTTCTATCTAAGGGATTTTAATATATATTAATCTAATATACTTTTAGTATATATTATATATCCTCTATAGAAATACTCCTTTTAATTCTTATAGCTATAAATACTTCTAATATATTAATTACATATAATATAGGCTTATTACTATTAAAGTATATAATATTAATAATAATATCTATATTAAACTTATAGTTATCTTTAAAGTTAAATTTAAATAAATATACTAATTTACTGTTTATTTAGTATTAGTAGTAGTCTTTTAAAATTATTTCAATCTAATTAGTAATTATAATTTAGCTTATTCTATTATAAATATTACTTAACTTTTAATTATTAAAATGACTAAATTCCTTATAGAATTATTATATTTCTATTTTTATAGAGGAATTGATAGTTTTATTATAAAGATCTTCTTAGACTAAGAATTATAAATATTTATTATATCTATCTATAAGTAATAATACTCCTTCTTATCTAATTTTACTATCAAGGTTGTTAAAGCGGACTTAGAGTTAATTCACAATAGGGAAATGAGGAGGAAGTAGGATAGCTATTAGTATAATATTAAAATTAATATTTCTAAAAAGTATAAGTATTTAAGTTATATTAAAATTTATAATACTTTACCTATTTCTAAATCTTATATTTATTTTAGAACAATCTTATTAAGTTAGACATTAGGTATAATCTTCTAAAAAACCTTTAATTATTATATACTTCTGATAATTTTCTTATTTCTATATTTAAAAAGATATTCTTAAATATAACTTTAAAAAACCTTAAGATTAAAAAGGTCTCTAGTTTGATTAGGATTATAAAATAGTAATAAATATAATTTTAGAAGATCTCTGAGAACTTCTTAAGATTAATTATTCTATCTTTACTACTTATAATTATAAAATAAATTACTATAGAGTTTTTATTTAATATCTTATTCATATTATCATATAATATCTCTGTAGTTATTTCCATTAGTACAATATTATTAAGATGTATAGTAATTTCTATTACTAACCTTATATTAATAATGATTATCTTTTTAAAATATAATACTACTACTTTATATTCCTTAGTAGTATACTTTATTAATTAGTATTCTATTACTAGTTTTAAGTATACTTAGTCTTTATTATATATATTTCTATTTTAAGGTTTTTTATTAGGTAGCCTTAAGGTATTATTATTGCCTGATTACTATAGAAGGTCATATAGTTATTAGTAGTTAAAGTATTAGCTATACCTTTGGCTATTATATAAATAGTCAGCTAGAAATTAATTATAATCTATAATAGAATTATTCTTTTATTTAAATTATTATTATTAACTTCTAAAGACTTTTGTAATCTATTTATATAGCTTATGAATAGTTACCTTTATTCTATTAATAATGTTATAAAAGATATCATTATATTATACATTTAGCTCATAGTAATATATTTTCTTTTTAACTGTTTCTTATAAGTCTTAAAAGTTTAAATAGATATATCTTAATAAGTTTACTCTAATTACTATTATTTTAAATATTTTAATTATATTAGTATAACTATTAATTGTAGTAAATATTTTAAGGTTTATATTCTTCTATTTTCTATAGTAGTTGTGGTATATTATAGATATCTTAAATCTATTCCTAATCATAATACCTATTTAGGTAATTAAGAAAATATTTTAAATTAATATAACTAATATTTTATAACATATATATACTTACCTAACTAATATATTATTAACTGTTCTTCCTATAGAATCCTATTTAATATTATAATTAATATATTTAGTAATAGATATCTGTATTCTATCCTTATAGATATTATAATCCTTATTAATATATTTATTACTTAATTAGTATACTTTATTAAATAATATTTTAAGTTTCTTATATAATTAACTAAAGATAATATATTACTTTAAAGATATTTAATAGCTTCTCTTAAAGTATATATAGAGTTTTACAAGTTTCTATTAACCTATTCATTACTACTTCTTCTAATTAGAATTATTTTTAATGATAAAGCTTTATTTAAATATAAATATCTAGGTGTTGAGTTTAGCTAGCTATAAGTTTAATATTAATATATTCCTAGTAGTTAATATTAATAAAAATTTTTATATTAGGATTAACTCTACTTTTAAGCTTTTTAATATAAAAAGTTTTTATTTCTTAATAAGTATAAACCTTCTAACCTTTAAGGGCTATTTAATATATCTTCTATTCTTCTTAACTTCTTATCTTAAGTAGTAATAACCCCTCTAGTTAGCTTTAATACTTTTTCTATCTATTATATTAATTTATCCTTATTAAATACTTCTATTAATTTCTCCTTTATAATTTCTTTATTTATAGGGAAATATAATACTTCTATTAATAAGGTAATTCTAAGTAATTATCATATTCCTCTCTCTATTATATTAAAATATACTTATTTTTAGTTTTAGAAAGCTTTTTAATAGATAACTTATAAGTTTTTAAAATAGAAGTCTTATTCTTTCTATATTTGTATATAGTAGTAGATATAAATATTATTAATACTTATATTTCTACTTGAAAGTATAACTTATTCTTCTTATTGCTTAAATATAACTTTCTGATATATACCGATTAATATCTTTATTTTAATTTCCTAGAATACTTTTTATCCTTATTAGTATGAACTATTATATTCTAATTATTTTATATTTATTTAGGATTATTAATAGGATCTAATAAGGAAAATATAATCTAAAGTAATAAGTTAGGAGAATATTTATAGTTAGTATAGTCTTACTATATTGTAATTATAACTATTTCTCTAAAGGCTATAGTTTTAGAAATATATATACTTATTAGATAAATTGTAATTATTAAGTAGAAATTTCCTTCTAATAGAATTTAATATATATCTTTTAATTAAAATTCTTATACATTCCTTAAAGTAAAGTCTATCTCATTATTATATTTAATAATTTATTCAATAAACTATATAGGATAATATAATTAGTTAGAACTAGGAATAATATTAAAGTTAGTATCATTACTAAGCTAATCTTTTTAGCTATAGTTATATATTATAATTATATAAATATACTATTAATAGTAAATAGAGATAATAAGAAGTAAAAACTAAATACTATGAATTATTGTTATATATAATTATTAGTATATAAGGTAGTGTGTCTTCTTAATATTCTATAGAAAGTAGTTTTAAGAATAATAATTATTATACTTATTAGATAAGTAGTAATATCTATCTTATGAAGTTAATATATAGTAATCCCTTCTTATACTATTTCTTATATTTATCCTTCTTCTTTATACTTCAAGTCTTACTATTTACTATTAAAGTTTTCTCTTTTTGATCTCCTTTTTAGTAATTATATTTAGGTGAATAGTTATATATCTTAATATCTATTTAATTCTTCTTATTTTATTTAATAAGCAATATTAGTTAGTTTTTCTATCTTATTAATATATAAGTAGATAATTAGAAAAATAAATATTTGAGGAATACTTAGGGATAGGAGTAATAGATAATAGTTTTATAATACTTTTAGCTTTCATATTACTTTTCATAATACTATAAACTTATTAGCTTTCTAGATATTATTATAAGGTATTTATTAAAACTATTTATAGAATACTTAAGAAGAAGTATCAAGGATATTTATAATTATTTTATATTATTAATCTCTCTATACTACTTCTTAAGACTTTCTTATTGAATAAAATAAGGCTTTTTTTAAGATTCTTTCTCTCTTATTCGTTACAACCTGAATTCTAAGAGTTAGATTGAAAGTTAAATAGGTTTTATTTTTTAACTTATTTATATTAGAAGAAGGTTTATTATATTTTTATAGTTATTAAGTTGATCTATTTTTATCTCTCTATTTACTAAATATCTATAAAATATTAAGGGATAGTGGTAAGAAATAGTAATTTATTATAGACTTTTCTCTCTTATTTGTATTAATCTTATTATATTTATTATTATACTTTTACCTTAGTAAGTTAATAGATATTTTTATTATTAGTTTATTATATAATAGATATAAATAATATGAAGTTAATAAATTATCATAAACTTACTTTCCTTTTCTATTTTTACCATATAAGTTTCTAGAAGTTATATTAGTATCTTAGAATAGTATATAGGTATAATAATTTCAAATCTATTTATATTTACTATTTAAGCTTCTAGAGACTTTCTTAAGAAGTATTGTAATTTTATTTCTTTAGATTATTCCTTCTTAATTTATAGTTAAATAGTAATAATTAGTATTAGTAGTAGTAAAATATTACTAATTAGTATTAGTTTATAACTAGTAAATATTATAATTAATTATTTATATAAATAGTNGTAAATATTATAATTAATTATTTATATAAATAGTATATAACTAGTTATCTCTATTTGTAATATCTATATTTCAATTATAATATTTATATATATATATATACTATATATTATAAGGATAAATCTATATAATAATCCCTTTCTCCCTATTAGCTTAAATAAGTAAGTTCACTACTTAGTTATTTACTACTATAGCTTTAGCTATATTAGTACTATATTTAACCCAATATAAATAGAAAATATAGGGTTATAAGAATAATAGTGAATACTCAAGCTTTTAAATATTTTAAATAGATTATTAAGATAAATATAAATAATAGCTAAATAGCTAGAATTCTGATGATACTATTTGTAAAGGTAAAGATAGTTAGAAAAACTATAAAACTATTTATATCTATTTATATCTCCTATTTTATATCAATCTATTCATATAATACTATTTGAATTCTCATGGTTTCTTATTCTAAATTATAATTTCTCTAGTTCTTAAAATTACAATTTCAAGTTTTTCTATTTTCTTTTTTAAATCTAAATAGAATTAGTAGAAATAGATAAAGGTTTCTTCTTTATTCTATTTAAATCTAAATATATTTAGATTCTAAAATAATACTAATGATTTAGTATTATACTATATGAATAATGAATATTCTCTTTATTATACTTCTTTAAACTTCTATTTCTATAATACCTCTTATATTTCTAAATTGATATATTATTTAGCTAGTTTTGCTCTATACTTAAAATAATATCTAAACTCTTCACCTTATATATAGATTTAACTACAGTAAGTAGACATTAATAACGGTCAATACGTCAAAAACAGCATTTTTACACTAAAAACACGATCTTTCAATATTGAATAATTTATATAAGTATAAGTAAATTAATTCTAGATACTTTATATATACTTCTAGGATATATCTATATAATATATCTAAATCCTAGAGCTTTCCCATTAGAATTACACTCTATATATTTTAAAAACAAAAGTCGGAAATTTGGATTTTTAGCTTTAGGATATAATACGATACTTAGTAGATAAAATTTGGATTTCAAAATTTACGTTCAACTGTCTGATCTTCCTATATTTTGAAGTATAAATAAAATTGAGATACTCTCTATAAATAAAATAAATAGTATATAATTATATATATATATATGCTTTTTCAGAATAATTAAATCCACTTATAATTATATAAATATGTTTAAAAACATCGAGATTAGTAGATTTCTGGTAAGGATTTCGTCATTAACCGTTTTTAATGTCCCTTCACTATATATATTTTACCTAATAATAGTATTCATACTAATACTAGCTTATAATTAGTTAAAATAGTAATAAATCTACTTATTATAATGGATACTTAACCCCCAACTCTAATATTTAACCCTATAGTAATCGAAGACTCCATAATAATAATCTATGTAAAGAAAGTTTTATTAAATCTAAAGCTTAATATGGATAGCTAAAAGTAGCTAGTAAAGTTATAAGGTTAGGAATTATTATAAACCTCTTAAAAATAGAATAAAATAGAATACTAATAAGAGCTAGGCATTTTATAATCTGTTACTTTTCAATATCTTTACTTTTATAATAAAGTTAAAATCTCTTTAAAGTCTATATAACTATTTATAACAAAATTATAGAATAAGTATATAAATATCTAGTTATAATTATTATAAAGAAAGCTATTACTTTATTAGAACAAACTTTAGTAACATTATCCTAAGTATTATAACTAATAAGTAGCCTATAGATATTTGAAAGAATATTGTTCAACTAATTTATAATTTAATATATTAAGCTAATAGTATTAGGGATTAGGTATCAATTAGATAATACTTTGATATTACTATATTACTATAGAATTCGTTATATAAACATAGCGGGACTCAGCTTACTCTTATTAGTAAATGATCTTAGTATATTGAGTATAGCCAATATATAAATAATACTCATATAGATATAGATATTTCTAATATAGCTAGATAGCTTTTAAAACCTCTATAATTATCTTAGTATAATACGCTAAGGTATCTAATAACTAGTATTATAGTAGTATATTAATATTAAAATGTTATCTAATTAATACTCAGTCCCTAGTATTGTTAGTTTAATATAAAGGATTATAGGTTAGGTAAATAATACTTTTTCAAATATCTATAAGCTACTTATTAATTATAATATTTAAGATGATTTTAATAAAGTTTATTCTAATTAAGTAACAGTTTTAATTATAATAGTTATAACTAGATATCTCTATATTAACTTTATCATACTCTTTATATAAATAGCTATAAAGATTTCGAGGAGATTTTAGTTCTATTTTAAAAAATATAGAAAGATAATAAATTATAGAATACTTAACTTTTAGCATTCTAATTTATATTATCTTTAAGAAGTTTATAAAGGTTCTCAACCTTACAATCTTAGTAGTTACTTTTAACTACTATAGATTATTACTATAAGGCCTTTTTATTATAAAGTTCAATATTAGAACTAGGAGTATAATTATCTATAATGATTGGTAATTTCATTATTATTTGAATTAGTTATAAGTTAGTATTGATATAAATACTATTATTAAGTAAAACCTATAGGTAAATATATATATAAGGTATAGAGCTTAGATATTATTCTAAGTATGGAGCAAAAGTAACTTGATAATATTAGTTACTGGATACTTGAGAATGTTATAGTAATATAATTATAGAAGTTTTAAAAACTATTTAATCATCTTAAGAATCTTTATGTTTATATAAGTATTATTTGTATATTATTTGTATTTAATTAATATATCAAAATTACCTATTATTAGAAATAAGCTAAGTTTTATTATATCTATAGAGAAATTATAAGTTAGCTTATATGGATAATATAGAACTTTTATATTCGTAACATAAGGTATTATCTTAAGAATAGGTAAGACTTCGTCTAGAAGATATTAAAACTATGAATATTAAAGTTATAATAAATATTTAAATCGAATACTTATAATAAATATTTAAATGCAATACTTATAATAAATATTTAGATAGAATAGTTATAATGAGTAGTAATTAGATATTTTGAGATATATGAATTATATATATTTATAAAAGCATAAGGGTATAAAAGCGTAAGGTTATTATAGAAAGAATTATTAGTTATTTATTATTAAAGAAGTTGATATAAGGTAAATATACTAACTATAGCTATAAAAGGTTTAGCTTTAGCTTAACTTAGAGCTAGCTATAATAGTTTATAGGGGGGTAGGAAAACTAAAGCTATACTTTAGAGGGTAATATATCTACTAATAGTTATAATAGAGAGCAAGCTATTAGTCCTTTCTAATTAATATACTATTAATGAATAAATATAATGAAATTAGTTTAAATAGAGTTATCTTCTAAACTAGCCCTATAATACTTTTATTCTGTTGAGAATTAGAATACTAGCTTTATAAATACCTATCAGACTTGTTAATTAATTATACTACCTAGTTAGATTTAGTAATTATTATTAATAGTTATAATTTAATGCTTAACTTATTTAACTATAAATCCTTCTCTTATATTTCTATAATGATCCCGAAACAACTTTCTTTAATTTTCAAGTAGTCCAAATTTGACTAATTAATTAACTAACTATTAGATAAAAACTATAGTTTATTATTTTTAAACCTCCTAATACTTCTATAATCATTCTTAATATATTGCTACCGAAAATTATATAATTTTCAATATATTATTTATAATACTTATTAAATTTAATTTTAATAGAACTATTAACTATAATAATATTTAGAGTTACTGATTAAATTCGAATATTTGTTTTTCAAGATTTAGTAAGTATTCAGACGTAAGAAATATAATAGAAGTTATTTTACTTCTCGTCTTATAATAAAGATTAGATATCCTTTTTTTAAAATATACTTCATATAAAATCTTCCAATAAATACTCTTTTTTACTATGTTTATTATATTATTAATAAGGGCTTATATTAGTATTAAGTCCTAATATTTCTTAAGCAGTATATGGAAAGTATCTCTTCTTAGGTGTATCCTCCCTTAGGATAGTTATCTTATTATTATTATGATTTTACTTGTTTAGTTCCTAATAATAGTATAGTATAATATTAGTAGTCTTATTATAAATGTCTATTAAATTAAGTATTAATTATTAAAGTTTATTGAAGTTTATATTAAGTCTATATTTATAAAGTAGCTATTCTCTATAAAGATTATTACTATTTGATATCTTTATCTATATTAGCTATTTAAAAGATTAGATAGAAGTGATAAAATTATAGGAATATAGCTAAAGGCTTTAAATAGGAAAGGTTTAGATATATAAATAGGATTTATATTATTATATAGTATATTATTCAAAAGATCTAAGTTGTAATCCTTTAATTGAAAATTCTTTCTAATACTTTAGTAGTTATAGCTGGCTAGTAATTAGGTTTACTATGTAGCTCTATTAGTATCTCCTTATAAAAATAGTTTTCTTGAAAGAAATATTATTAATATTTTGCAAAGCTATTTTCTTTCTTAATAGTAATACTTTCTATTTATATCAAAAGTATTAACAGCAAAAAGTAGTTATTACTAATATTTATATAATATCTAAAGTATTTCAAAAGATCGATATTAAATAGTATATATATAAAGTATATCTTACTTTGATATACTAGCTAGAAATACGATTCAATCTGTCTTATATAATATAAGAATAATAATTTTCAGGTAAGAATACTATTATACTTAATAAATATCTTAAGTAGTAACTTAAATACTTTGATTATAATCTCAACTTTATACTACTTAATATCTCTGAAGTAAACTTTTATACTTTTATTAATAGCCCATTTATTACTAATACTAATGCTTTATTTTAATAAGACTTTATAACAATTATAAGTAAGGAGACTACTATTATTCATAATCAATATAACTTCTATAAGAACTTTATTTATTATACCTCTACTAAAAGTAAAAGAATTATGAGGAATATATTTATTCTAGAGATTTACATGAAATAACCAATATAAACCTTACTTACGCTATAGCTATATTACTTGAAATATTCTCTAATACTAAAAGCTCTTTTACTTTATAGCTATTATATATATTAACTTATATTAACTATATAGATACTTTACTAAACTTAGTTATACTTATTAGAACAGATAGATAGGTAGGTAAATTAATAGTTAAATTATTACTATAGATAACTATGAAATCTGGAGAAACGTGATATGATAAAAGTAGTTTTCTTAACATGAGGACTTATTTAAAATATTTATAATAATAATAGTTAAATAGAAGGAGAAATAGTAATTTAATTAATAGTATAATTAACTATTTCTAACTATTATTTATAGAGATATTAAAGTTATAATATAGAGGGTTTATTTTAGAGTTCTAGCTATACTACTAGAGTTCTTACTATAGCTATAACGTATAGGTTATTATAGCTATAGTATATAGGGTGTTATAATTATAGTATATATACTTTAGTATAGTATATAGACTACTATAGCTATAATATATACTATAGTACATAATATATTATAAATATAGTATATAGGCTAAAGTATAATGTATACTATAGTATAGCTATAATATATTAGCTACTATAGCTATAGCATATAAGGCATTGTAACTATAGCGTATATAGCTTAAACTACTTCTAGTACTTTATAAAAGTAAACTAATTCTAATAAGGTATTTAGTTTCTATAAAAGTAGTAAAAAGGTAGAGACTTTTATAGATTTTACTATAATATTTAAGTTTTATAAATAAATAAGAAGGATAACTTTTTAATAGATAAAATATAGAATCTTCAGGCTGAGAAGAATTAGGCTTATAACTTATTAGAATAAATAGATAAATAAGTAAATTAATAGTTAAATTATTACGATAGATAATTGTGAAATTAGAAGAAATATAATATAATAGAAGTA
>QAPF01001345.1:0-10809 GCA_004367935.1 Colletotrichum sidae
ATAATTATCTATTTAGATAATTCTAATTTATTATAAAATAAATTATCAGTTAATTCTTTAATTTTATTTAGAAATTCTTCTATATTACTAAAATTACTTAAAGTAATATTAAAAGATTCTTTATAAATTAGGAATTTATTAGTAAATCCCAAAAGCTTATAGAACTCTTTTAAATATTTAAATACTGAAAAGATATCTATATTATTTTTTATAACTTGAAGAAGGCTATCTTTATAATATAATTATATATCACTTAAAGCTTTTTTATTTTTATCCTTAATTTCAGAAGTAATAAGTTTAGTAATATCTATAAAATTATTTTTACTAATAAATAAAACTTTAATATAAATAGATTAAACCTTATAATTACTACTTCCTACTAATTTAGAAATAGTAATCTTTCTCAAGTTACTTATTTTATTAAAATAAAATAAATTACCTGAAATATATAAATTATAAGGGTTTTTCTAAAAAGAATATAAAAACTTGTAATATATAGTATAAAAAAATACTATATTTTCTAAAGAAATAAAGATTAAAAGATTAGAATCTTTTTTTTTCTATTAAAAATAAAGATATAATTTAAAGAATCAATCTAGAAATTAGAAATCTAAATCTTAGTATTAAGATAAAGATAAAAATCTAAATCTCAGTATTTTCCTTCTCTTTTTTAAATAAATTTAATTTTTCTTTTTTTATAAAATGAATAGATAAATATAGTAAAACTTAAGATAAAAAGAATTAGTTCTCTATATATATTAATCTTTTTACTATTAAAATAATTTAAAACTAAAGAAGAAATAAACTTAAAAATAATTCGAAAAGGTAGTTAATTAAGAATAAATCTCAAATATCCAAAGAATCAAAAAGAGCTGATATAAGTAGACAAATCGGATTTTCAAGTATTAATATAATTTATTGAATAAGGTTGATATTTCATAAAAATAAAGTAATTCTAGTAAGATATTTAGTTTCTATAAAAGTAGTAAACAAATAGAGGTTTTTATAGATTTTATTATAATATTCAATTTTTATAAATAAATAAGAAGGATAAGTTTTTAATAAATAAAATATAAAATCTTCAGGTTAAAAAGGACTAGGTTTATAACCTATTAGAATAAATAGATAGATAGGTAAATTAATATTTAAATTATTACTATAGATAACTATGAAATTAGGAGAAATATATTATAATAAAAGTAGTTTTCTCAATATAAAGACTTATTTAAAATATTCATAATAATAATAGTTAAATAGAAGGAGAAATAGTAATTCGATTGATAGTATGATTAACTATTTCTAACTATTATTTATAGAAATATTAAGGTTATTATATAGAAGGTTTATTTTAGAGTTCTAGCTATACTACTAGAGTTCTAGCTATAGCTATAGTACATAGGCTACTATAACTATAATGTATAAGATACTATAACTATAGTATATATACCTTAGTATAGCGTATAGGCTACTGTAGCTATAGTATATTCTACAGCGTATAATGTACTATAAATATAACATATAGGCTAAAGCGTAATAAATATTACAGTATAACTATAGCGTATTAGCTACTATAACTATAGCGTATGAGGCGCTATAACTATAGTATATATAGCTTGAACTACTTCTAGTACTTTGTAAAAGAGTAAACCTCTATGTCTTTACCTTATTTACTTAAGAACCACTAGGGGTAAAAAGGTAAAGTAAGTATATATTTATAAAGCAATTTTTATACGATTTATTCATATAGAAATATCGTACTACTTCTTATTACTTCTATTAGAATAATAAAAATAGAAGTTCTTTATATATTAGAATAAATCTAACACATGCCACAGCGTATGACGTACTGTAAATGCAGCGTACGGGCCAAAGCGTAGCGCACGTTACAGCGCAGCCACAGCGCATTAGCCACTGTAGCCACAGCGCATGAGGCGCTGTAACTACAGCGCATGTGGCTTGAACTGCTTCTGGTACCCTGTAAAAGAGTAAACCTCTATGTCTTTACCTTATTTACTTAAGAACCACTAGGGGTAAAAAGGTAAAGTAAGTATGTATTTATAGAGCGATCTTTATACGATTCATTCATATAGAATCATCGTACTACTTCATATTACTTCTATGAGAATAATAAAAATAGAAGTCCTTTATATATTAGAATAAATCTACTAGGAAGTAGTCTTCTATAAGCTATCTAATTAATATTAGTAAATAAGTATATATAGAGAGGTATATAAAATAGTAAAATACTATTTAAACTATTAATTTTATTAAGCTAGGTATATAGGTAATTTTTGTAACTTCTTCATTCTATCTAAATACTTATTTAATAGAATAAACTTGGATATTTAGAAAATAGGTAAGTAATATTTTATTAAAATAAGAAATATTCTTAGTAAATAGCTAGGAGTATAATAGCTAAATAGAATAGTTTTTAAAGCTATTATAGAATTTCTATAGGAAAAAGTAATTACTTAATATAGTTTCTATAGTATACTTATTATGAATAGTAAGCTAGAGAATAAACAGTATATAATGAAGTTTAATAAGTAGTATAATATAAAATAATAAGTTACTTCTATTTATAACTTATAGATTAATAGTATTATTAAAATTAGATATTAACTTATTACTTATACCTTACTAGTCTAAATAGTAAGGAATAGTAATAAAAACTTTTAACCTTTACTATTTATAGTACTATTGATAAATTAAATAATAGTTTAAATATTAATAAAATATACTTCTTTCTATCTTAAGTATAACTATAAAGTAATGATACTAGTTGAAATCTTAAGACTTATATAGAGAGTTTTAAATTAAATATTAGTATAGTTGTATTAAAGGTCTTTGATCTATTTAAAGTTATATGCCTCTTGGGAACCCTTTAAAAGAAGCCACACTTAGTAATCAGTTCTTACCTTATAAATTTTATATATAATACTAGTTTTAAAGAACTATTTAGATAGGAGAAACTTTAAGTAGTAATAATATAGTCGGTTAGAATAATTACTAATAAATATGGAAAGTATATTAAGAGAAAATATAAGCTTATATCTATTATAATTACCTCTTTAAAAGATCGTAATAGGTTGTTATATAATATTAATACTGACCAGCTAGTAGTAATTATTACTAGTTATTAATACTTACTAGCTATAAATAGCTATATAAAAGCTAACAGCTAGTAGTAGTTATTATACTTAGTTTATATAACTAGAAGGTTTGTAACTACTAGTTATATTTACCTGCTATAGGATTCGAACCTACTGCACTTACTATAAAATAGTAAAAGCCAGCTAGAAGTTAAATTACTACGTCAAGTAGGTATTCAATATTAGTATAAATAAAAAAAGAAGAATTATAGTTAAAAATAAAGATATTTATCTAGTTAGATAAAGATAAAAAGAAGGCTATAAAGATAATTATAGAATAATACTAAAGAGAAATAGAAAGTTTTAATACTTAATAGGTTGATACTTTTTGAGATAAGAGATAAAAAGTTAGGAATTTTATATTAATCTATAATATAAAGAAGATAATTAATAAATTAGTAGAATAAAAGTTAAAATCCTATTAGACTAAGCCTTTTTGAATTCTTTTATATATATTAAATTCTTTTTTATATAAATTAGTAATCTTATTAAGAGAAGAAATTTAAGGTTTAACTTATAATAATAATTATTTATAGAAATCTATCTAAATACTTATAGAATACTAAGAACTATTAGACCTGGATATTTATATATCTAAACTAGAATTAGAACTAAGAAAAGTTTTTTTAATTAAAAGTAAACTTATAAGTATTAAGAAAATAGAAGATTAGAAAGAATCTATAGTTTTAAAAGAAGATAATAGTAATAAAAAAGATATATTTTCAATTTAAGAATAAGTATACTTATTAAGTATCTAGAAAATTTTTAATATAATACTAAAGGATCCTATATTTAAGATTCATCTCTTTAGGTTAAGTCAAGAGAAATAAGTACTATATTAAGAAATACTTCTCTAGGATTCTAACTTCTTTTTAGATAATATTTAGAAATATAAATATAGATTCATAAGTCCCAAGGAATAGTTTTATTTATTCTTTTCTTTTCATTTTATACTTTATAAAAAAGCTTGATTTTCTAGCCTTAGGACTTAAGATCTTAGACTCTAGGTTATTCTTCTAAGCTTCAGAGAGGAAAGGTTATAAATTAGAGAAAATAGTATTCTATTTTACTATTTCTACTATTGTAAGGAAATTAAGAGGCTAGTCCTATATTTTAATAGCTAGAGTATTTTCTTTCCTTTCTAAGTTATATAGCTATTTACTTTAATAGAAAAGTTAGATATTTGGAAAAATATTATAAAGAATAGAAAGTATAGTAGAAGAAAGTTTTATTTATATTTATAAGTTTTTTCTATATTCTTTATTTTTTTTACTTTAGTGTTTCTTTTATCAAATTAGAGTTTAACTAAGAATTCCTTATTTTATAACTTTAATTCTTTATTATATTTTAATATCTTTCTAGATATAAGAAAATAGCTTATCTTAAAATAGTTAAAGAAAAAGGTTATATATTAAAGAAAAAATAGTCTATATAGTGTATTATATGGTCAGCCCCCTACTTTGTAAGTAGTCTTATATAATGCCTAGTATTAAATCTCTATAATAAAAAAAAACCTAGTAATATACTATAGCTTATATATCTCTCTATAGGTAAATATAGTAAAAAAGGCTTAGTAGTATAGTATTTAGTTTAAATCTAGCTCTAACCTAGAAATATATAAGTAATATAGAATAATAGAATGATAACTAGATATATGAATTTACTAATATAAGCTGTGTGGTAGTTTCTATAGTAGTAGCTTTTAAATATAAAACTTATTATAATAGTACTTATAATATTAACTTATACCAGCTAGCTACTAATAATACTACTAGTATATCTTAATAATACTAGTCTTATAGATAAAAGAGAATAATAGACTATAGATTAGCCTTATCTTAATCTTATAATAATACTACTACTACTACTAATAATAATAATAATAAGAATATTATTATTATAATTAATTCTTATAATCTCAATATAAATATCAATCTTATTAAAGCTACTGATAACTATAAAAACTATAGCTATTTTTATAAAAGCTTAAATAAATTAGTATTATATAAAAATAACTTTACTATTCTCTTTAGCCTTCTTAAAATAACTATAGCTAAATTTAGCTTTAAAATATTACTAGTAGATAAAGCTATTAGTATAACTAAGAAGTATAAGATTGAAAGAATAAAAAAGAATTTAACACTTAAAAGTAGGATATTTAGTAACAATTCTCAATACTTTAAATATATATTAGAAGTAGCTTAATAGATATCTAAAAAAGAATATATATTAAAATCTATAATTAGTAGTTATTAGCTAATAGTTAGAAAGACTTAAGATAGTATTATTAAGTAAGATAACTTAAGGTTAGAAATATCATACTATTATATACTATTAATATAATATTATTATAATTTGAAGACTTAAAGTAACTATAGTTATAGTGGTTAGTATAAGGTAGGTTGGGGTATAAGTCCTAGCTAGATGCTAAACGTTTTCTATATGGAGCAAAAGGCTTATAAATAGTCTATATAAAGGTAATATTAGGAATATAATATAATATCTTCTACTAAAATATAGTAATATTAAGAAATTAGTTAAGATTAAAATAAGTTACTAATAATAACTTAGTCTTTTTAAAGTTCTAAGAAATCTTAGACTTAGGAATAGAGACCTTATTATACTTATTATTTAACTAATAGCCTTTTCTAGAATATATCTAATTATAACCCTATTACTATTAGATTTCAATATAGTTTAAGTTATAAATCTCTTAAGTTTTATAAAAGAAATAATTAGTATAAAAAGTTCTAAAGAAGGAGATATATTGAAAATAGAATTTATAGACTTAAGGGTTAGTTTTATTATTTTATATAATATATACTTACTCCTTATAATAATTATAAAGTATTATATTCTAACTACTATACTTTTAGATAAAAAGACTATATATAATTACTAGATGATTAATAATTTTCTAAATCTATTAGTTATTAGGATAAATAATAGCTTAATTGATAAAGACTTTTTATTAAAATATTAGTATTTCTTTAATATATAAATAAACTTTCTGATAGTTCTATAGACTTATAAAGGTATGTTAGGAAGTTATTTATATAATCTAAGGCTCCTTATAGATTTGGAGCTATAATATAAATACTAATTTAAAATACTTATTCTAAGGGATAATAATATATAGGAATATAAGATTGATAATTATTTAATAAATAAGTTAGTTCATAAAAGAAGATAAAAGAGGTATTAATAACTTATATTTAGCTTAACTAAAAGAATTAAAACTTATAAGTATATATTACTTATCATTTTGTTTAGTCTAAAAAACCTAATATTTTAGATTAAAGAAAAAGAGTAAAACTTTCTAAATTTAGAAGAATAAGAAGTATTAGTATTATTAATTAAAATAAAATAGTTATTTGAAATTATAATTAGGAGAAGTTAATTATAGATAGAGTAAAGTAATAGTTAGTAAGTTATAAATAAGAAGGAGAGATAGATTAATAAGATCTAAGTTAGAAGAAGTATTTTTATACTTCTTACTATAATAAATCTATAATTATAACTAAAATAATACTGAAAGATCTTTTTAATTATAAAAGAGGAACTCTTTTATCTAAAGACTAATTATATCTCTTAAGTAAATTAGTTAAGAATAATATATTTATAAATTTAGAATCATTTAAATAAATATCTTTACTTTTAATAAAATTCTAATTCTCTCCTTAATATACTAATAGATATATCCTAACCTTTCTAAACCTAAATAAGACTTTTACTTTAATAGATACCTTGTCTAAAAGAAATATTATTTGACCTATAGTTTAAATTTATTAATATTCCTACTATTATTTGAATAACTCTCTTTCCTACTTAATACTATTGAATAAGAATTCTATCTAATATTATAATAAGCCTAATAGAATCTCCTACTCCTAAAAATTTATATATTTTAAATAATAACTAGTATTATCAGCAAAATATAAAATTAGAAACCTCTTATCTATTCTTGGACTTATAGAATAAAATAAATCTGCTATTTATAGTACTTTCTGTAAGCTAGGTCTACTAAGTATATCTAAAAAGTCATAATAACTATCTTTTATTTTACTTAGTTATATATGATAAGTAGCCTAGTATTAAATTCTTATAAGAATAACTTCATTACTAATTTAAATTAAAAAAGTTAATAATAATAGAATATTTACTTAATTACCTCTAAATTATAATTATTAGAAATAACTATACTACAAATTAAGATAACCCTATAGAATATTCAACTAAACTATAGAATTTTATTAATCAGATTTAATAATAAGAAATACTAATTTAAAAGACTTAGTTAATAGGTTTTACCCAGGTTATATAAGATTATATAGTAAACATTCTAATTTACTATATTAATATAAATAATAATTCTAAGGAAGAAGTTAAATAATATAATTAGTAGTATATAAAGATAAATTTTATACTCTTACTTTTTTTATATAAAAGTAGTATAATAACCTAGATAGATCTCCTAATAGACTAATAATAAGGCTATATATAGTATTATACTATATATTAAGTTGATAAACATAAAGAAGAGAAATTTATTAATATTTTTAGATTTATAGACCTATATATAAAAAGGAATAAGAGAAAACAATAATATTCAATAATCTAATAAATCTATATTATACTAACTATATAACATTTTAAATAAGTATTAATATTAATACGTCTTAACTAAGTATAATAAGCTCTTACTATAATAAAAATCCTATTCAGAAGATATAGCTATAAGTATATAATAAGTACTTAGTAAGTTAAATTAACTTAGGAATTTTATAACTTATTACTATTTAGTAAAGTATTTATATTAAATAGAACTATATAAGATATATAAGAAGTAGATTATTAGTATAATAATAAGATTAATAAGAAGGATTAGATACTTAGAATATAATATAACTTCTTCTAGTATTTTAATATTAATATTATAAAGAAGTATTTATTTATTATAATATTAAAAGTAGTGTTTAGTTTTACTTTAATAAATAAGATCTAGTTAGTAGGAAGGCTTTTAATAAAATATTCATAGACTTTTTAGCTATTTATTAAACTTAACTCTTTTAGAAAAACTACTACTAATACTATTTAGAATACTACTTATTAAAACAATCTCCTTAAAGTTAGAATTAGAAAGTTTCTATAAATACTAATAAGAAGCTATATATAGAGAAATTAAAATATTGAAGAATTATTCTATTTAATTCCTAGCCCTTATAACTAAAGTTTTGATAGAGAATCTTATTTTAATAAAATTAATAGACTAAGAGTTATAATTGAGATATTAAATAAAGAGTTCAAGTGAATATTATATAATAAGTGTTTTTTTTAGTAGAAAAGTAACACTTTAATAGTAAATCTATATAAAGTTATTTCTTCAATTACTATAGTATAAACTTAAAGATTAATTAGTTAAATCTTATTATATAGTAAAACATAGTTAAATAGGAAATCTACTTTTATAATACTAAAGATATATCATGAGTAATAAAATATCTAAATTCTTAGGAATTTAATATACTTTTATTTTTAAATCTATAAAATAGTTCTACTACTTATTAGATATTTAAAAGGGTAAGTCTATAGTATATTAGGAATAATTATAATCCTAATAGTAACCTACTTAAATATAAGTCGTAATTAATTAATAAATAATTGATAAATCTATAGGAAGCTAATATTACTATATTCCTTATTAGTAATTATAATATCTGTTAAATTAATCTTATAATTCATTAAATAATAAGGAGGATCTTTCATTCTAATTCTATACAGGAAAGCTTTAGTAATAACTACTTTATTAAAATAATATAATAACTATTATAATTCTATATTAATATAGAAGCTTTACCTAATATAATTAAACCACTTTAAATGAATATTTAAATAGTACTAATGGATTTTTAATATAACTAATTTACCTATAATTTTTAAACAGTAGAATAATCTAAAGTATCTATTTAGAATAGAACATTTAATATTATAAGTTTACTATAAGCTTTAATAGATAAATTATATAAGTATAAAAATAAGATTCTTTTAATTCTATATTAATTATTAGTTATAAGTAAATACTTTAAACTTTATAATAATATCTAAAAGAACTTTTTAATATAAAGACTAATTTAAACTTATAAAGACTATAAGATAATAGGTTATTTTCTACTTATATTTAATAATAACTTATTCTAAATATTAAGAGAGTATTTATATAATTGCATACTAGTTAGATAATTATCTTAATAATAACTAAAAGTATTAAGATAAAGGAAATTAATACTAAAGTCTTAGAGAATATTATAGAATAAGACTTATTAGATCGACTCAATATTAATATAGATATTATGAAAGAATTCTTAAAATAAACTATAAGTATATATTCTATTTGAACTTATTCTTCTAATACTAGTTTGCCAAATTCTTCTAATACTACTTCTATACTATTAAGTTAATATATTACTTTATACTAACTATTTTAGTTTATATGATCATATAAGCTTTTTTAATTATATAAAGAAGCAATTTATAAACTGGTTAGTTAATTACTTAGTTTAAATTAGGTGGAATATTTTTATTAAGTTAGTAATCTATATATTCTTATAGTTTCTAATATAAAGAGGTTAGTTATAATTTATTAAGAGATTAATTTCAAGTAGTTATTAATAGGCGAATAATAAGTAAATAAGATTTATTAGTAGAAATAAGGTTAGAAATAGGGAAGAATTCAAGTAGCTAGGCTAATAATGATTATAATAGCAAAAATAAATTCTCTTTTAGTTAAACCTATTATATAGAACTTTTAATGAGTCTAGAGAGAAGATTATAATACGTTTAAACTTAAGGCTTCTTTTATTATATAAGTAGTATATATATATAAACTATAGACTTATATCTATAGTATTTATCTTTTAAATAGTAGTAAGAAATATATAATTTATATATTATTCTACTTTTTAGATTTCTAAATACTACTTTTATAATTGAAATACTCTTTATAATATAGATCTATAAATATAGCGCTTTTTATTTGATATACTTTTCTAGATTTTTCCCCCTATTTCCCATTACTATAAGATTCAATTTAAATGAAATTGCTTTATTTATTTGTTTTCATTGTTCCAGGCTAAGCAGCTAGCGCCTATTTCATAATATATAGACTTTTTAAAAGAGATAGAGTCGTATTTAATAAGCTACTTCTAATATATATTTAACGTATTTAGAATTATTACTAAATATCTTACTTTTAAATACTAGATTATCTTTTATTATTTTAATCTTATACTTCTTTGTAATATTAATAGCTTTGTCTACTAATAACATTCTAAAGCTAAACCTAACTATACTTACTTTAAAAAAGCTAGGTAAAATAATCAAGTTACTTTTATATAATACTAACCTTTTTAATTCTTAAAGAAGTAGCTATAGTCTTTATAATTATTAATAGCCTTAATAAGATTGATACTTATATTAAGATTATAAGGGTTGAATATAGTACTAATTCCTATTATTATTATTATTATGATTATGATTATGATTATGATTATTATTATTATTATTATTATTATTATTATTATGATTATGATTATGATTATTATTATTATTATTATTATGATTATTATTATTATTATTATTATGATTATTATTATTATTA
>QAPF01001346.1:0-10713 GCA_004367935.1 Colletotrichum sidae
GGGGGGGGGGGCACAACAGTTGCTGTGCAGAAAAGAAGAAGAAACCACACTGAGCAGGCGGCCGAGGCGATTGTTGTGACGGTGTACGCGGAGGATGAGTGGCTCACGGTCGAAAGCCGGGTCGGATTCAGGTGCGCCAGGTAAACACACTACCCAGAGGTAGGACTGAGTGCGGTGGGGTAGAGGAATGAGAAGGAAATGGCTGTTGATTTGAAGCCAAGCGAAGCAGTGCAGACCTCAAGGGTGCCGAATGGACAAACACTCGCGATTGCCACGGCGAGGTGTCGTCGGGTCTTGCGTTTGATGACACAAAAAGACGGCAAGATATCAGCAGTGCTGGACGAGACTGTGGTGCAATGTCAATATATTGGTCTGCTGGGCTGGGAGGCTCCAGTGCAGGGTTGCAATTGGGCGAAGAAATCGAGCGGTGTGAGGCTTACCTGCTGTGAAGACCAGTCGATGAGAGTAATCAGAGGGCGAAAGTGACGTAAATTGCAAAGTATGGGTTCCAATTTGAGATTGAGAGATGGAAGACACATGCGCAGATACGAATGAGGACAACAATGGGCCGGTTGATAGTCTGGAGGGACTTGGTGATAATTAATATTATTGTTGTCTGGCTGCGATACAGGTAAATAATGAGTTATCCATCCTGGGCAAGTGCCATGTGTACCCCGTCCGTGAGATCCAAGTACATGGAAGAGAGGCAAGGGAAAGATGACGAGGAAGCAGGGAGAGGGAAAAGCAGGGGGGGTGGGTGCGCGACCCAAGAAGCCGGTCCCGGGGTTTTTTTGTGCTCTGTTTTTTTGTCGCTTCTTTTCGCAACCCTCACCCATTGCCCCGGATGTTGCGAGTACATGCAGAAGTGGGCAGTTTCTGGATGCTCTTTTAAACCAACTCAAATCGCCCAGGTACTGAATGTACACAAACCTCCCCTTTCCGTCACAGTACGCTGTAGGTATTCCTCAGCATCTTCGAGGGGATGGTGTAGGTAGGCAAGTACGTGCTGTGTATCGGCACCGCACATCTATCTGGTTACGGAGGAGTACGTACAGAGAGAAAGAAGTACTGAAGCAAATCCGCACTGAAGCGGTCGGGCATGCAAGAACTTGCAGGGGTTGGGACACTGGAGCCTCTGAGAAGCACGGCCCGCCCCTCCACTGATTGGATGCCATCTCATGTTGTTCATTGGACGAAATGTGCCGAGATCTCCAGCTTTCAGGGGTCCACACTCTGTTTGCAAAAGGCTTACCGGATACGGACGCAGCAAAGTGCTGACTACTCCGTAGGTACCTCAGGTTCCCCTTGGGCCTGAAGATGGTAATGAAGTTACATCTGGCCTTACCTCAAGGCATGTTACAGTCATTTGCCCGTGTCGTGCTAATGCTGTTTCTTCTGCCTTTCATCTGATCTAACCTCACCTGGTGCGGTCTGGATTGGCCGTCGTTCAGAAGTGCATCCCACCGAGCACAACACGACCTCGTCATCATTGTTACCATCGTGATTCCCATCATGTTCCACCCAGGCAACTATCCGCACCGAGTGAGTGCCCTTAATCGTCCACGTCCACATACAGAGCACACTGGTGTACTGTGTACTCCGGACGTGCTTCTGTACAGGCACCCAGGAACTCTCTGCCAGCCACATCGCCAATCGTTGCTCTGCCACACCCAAAAAAATCGACATCTGACTTCTCGATTGGCCCAATGGCCTGCCACTGCCCGTCTACTGCGTATCAGCAAAGAACTATTCCCACTTCACATCCACCCGGCCCCATCCCAACCATCTCCATGCCGTCTCCATGCATGCATCGATACCCAAAAGGGCCTTCCTTTCCATGTTGGACAATGCAATCGGTATCCGTAGACCTCCGCTCTCCCAAGCATCACTATCGCAGCTTTTAGAGTCGGTGAAGCCCTCCCTGCAAACGGCATCGCATACCGCTGCTCTGCTCGCCCTCTCTCGACCCAAGTGCCCACCTCCCAACTCGCGCATGACCGCCTTTCCTCCTCCGCGATTGCAAAATGCGAGAGGTCGAATCGCTTGGCCCTTCAATCACCGGCCAACGCACCCCCTTGCTTCGCTTTACCGCCGGCCGAGGCGTGGAGCGTCGTCTTGCGTCGTGCTGTGTCCTGTCGTGCCGCGCAACCAAGACGGCAGGCCGGGGCGCTTGTGAAATTGTGGTGACACATGTTCGAGCAAGAAAAGCAACCGGGCCACGTACGTATCCATCCCATCACCGACTCCAACAGCCAACGAGACTGGCGATCCGCCAACTTTTGCGTACGGGGGGTACGGAGCACCACCTCTTGCACCGACGTCAACAACCAGCAAGCCTGTTGTCTGTTTGCGAGAATCTCAGGCGCCTCTCTTCCGAGGATCCGCGCGCAACTGGCTCTTAACAGTGCTGATCCAAGACACGACAGCCATGATTCTTCCCTCGCGAAGTCTCGCACGTCTCGGATCTTTCCAACACTCCTTTGACAGCTCCGAGATGTCTGATGCCAATCTGCACCCTCCGTCTCATCTTTTGAACCCTTGATCGCCACTCCTAGTTTACCAAGTCATTACAAGCCGTGCAAGCGTACATCCCGTCCACTGCCGTCGTGCCCAGAGACAAAGAGGCTTTCATTGACCCCCCATGTCACAATCAGCCGGTTGGTGCCATCGACCTCTCCGGAAAGGCACGCCTTGCAGACTATCCATCTGAAACCGCTTGCTCGTCATCTTGCCCCAGGGCTGACGATGGTATTTTGCGCAGGGCCATGACGCCCTCCCCCAAGGCGACCAACGACCCAATCAAGCATATGCTTGCTCGCTTGCTCTTTCTGCCTGTTCGTCGGGACTTTGTTGGGCCCCATTTTCAGCCCTTTGAGCGCAGCCACACACCTAGGCATCAGACATCCCGGTCGCCAGTCGTTTGGCCACCAATGCTGCTAAACCCGGCTTCCAAATAATAGTTCATCCTGACTACATTCAACTGCTCATCAATTTTTTTAATATGCAGGGCAGGTTCTCCGGGAGATCACCAAAGGCGAAGAGCTGAACCCGGGGGGAGGGGTCCCATCCGAGCCAACCCAGACGCTCATCATCCAGCATTGAACCGCCCAAAAGAAACTACCTTGATGAACCACACCAGCTAATCAATTATGCTCTTCATCTATGCCTCGCGACAGCTCTCGCAACTCCTTCCTCTCTCTTCATCTTGGATCCACGGAACAGCGGTCAGCCAGTCACACCCATGGTGATGCGTGTGATGTGGTACGAACATGATTTGACTGACACGGTAGCAAACGAAGAACTCCTCCTCCTGCTGCTCCTTCTTCTCCTCTTCCCCCGCCAAATTCCTGCTGGCTCCCGAGAGGCCACCACGAAACCCCGACCTAGACAACTGGCAAAATTCCAGTCTGCGCGACATTTCCCTCAAAATCGTGGCCCAGCAGGCGGAGGGCCAACTGACGTGGCGCCCCTCACTACACGCCCCAGCCCAATCGCGTATGAACGGCCACCTGCCGGTCCCCAGGACAGGAGACCCCCGAGACCGGGACGGGAGCGGGAGCCGCCGTCCACCTGAGCTGAGCAAGTCCCCCTCTTCCCTTTGCGAACCGCTCAACCTCCCTTTCCGTTTGCTCTCTTTCCCAACCCGGAACCATCCTCGTGCTTCGGTTCACCAGGTGTCTTTCCCCCCCACTCACTACCTTACCATGGCCAAAGAAAAACTCCGAGGCCTTCCGTGAAACTGTTCCGTCTCACGTAATTATCCCGAAAGTCAAGTCCGCCGGCCGGGCTCCTCTTTCGAAAGCGCCAGAAGCGAGGACCGCAGCGTGTTACTCACGCCGTGTCAGATGTGACTCCTGGCCAGACCACAGTGCACAACGACATGAAACTGGATGGAGAGTGCGAATGGCTAATTGACACGCACGGCAACACATGGGGTAAAGACTCCCTACTCTATTAAATCTCTCGACCTTGGCTCAGGCTGCCCAATGACTGTAATTGTTTCTCTCTCTCACTCTTTGCGGGTCTTCATCGAGGCTCAAACAGAAGCTGCGACACGTATGCCAGCCAACCTCATAGTATGCCTTCACGCACGTTCAAGTAGAGAGAGGGGCTCTGCGACACCCCAGACGCCACGCCGTGTGTTTGATCACGTCGTATGCGGTGCTCTTCTCACGTTGTCGAATGATCGCTATGCTAAGTGTAGCCATCTCGGCCTGCTATGGGACTGTACGCGTAGAGAAACATCATGTACATACGTCGTCATCACGTCTTTGTTTGGCCCAGAAGCAGAAACCGATGCTTCGCACGGTGATGGCCACTCCGACATCACGCACTCGCTCCGAGTCCTCTGCATGCTAGCCTCAAACAGCCTGTGGACTCAGACCTCCTCGTTCTCCCAGTCCTTCTCACTAAACATCGGCCCCTTGCGTGCGCCGCTAGCCTCGAGCTTGGTCAGGAACTCGGGCGGCACCGTGGGAATGTACTTGCGCGCCCGCTCTCGGTTGACGCCTCCGAATCCAGCTCCGTACGAAACTAGCATGTCCGTCACCGATGGCAACGTGAATGGCAGCATCAGGGCGGGATCCATGAGGAGATTCTCCGGCGCATCGTCGTACTCGTCCTCACTCTCGTTTCCGCTGGGGGTGCCTGTCGCCGCGCCGCCGTGTGTGTCGGGAATGCCTCCGTTTGCCGGGTTAGACTTGGTCGGTGTCGATGGGGCGCTGCTCTTTCTGTGTTCCTCCTTTCTGCGCACTTGCTCCGCCTGGATCGCGTTGAGATACTTGAGTGCACTCTTGGGCAGGCCCTTTTCGCCAACCTCTGGCCTGTAATGCGACGCCGCATGGATGAGTTGTTGTGGGCTAAGTCTCTTTAATTGCTGCAACGTGCCGACCAGAGCCTCGAGGTCGTCGGCGCCGAGCGACGAGAAACACTGAAGCCACTGCAGCAGCTGGATGACGGGTGCCAGATGCCGCCTTGCAGCATCGACTGTATTCTCCCCGGACGACTTTGTCTCCCCGCCCTCGTAATGTTCCGGCTGGCGATTGTTGGTTCTGGCCCAGTCTTCCAGAGTTGACACGTTCATTCGAATCTGCATGGCCTTTGTACGGGCTAGGTATTTCCTGTTGGACATGATGCGGTTGAACAACTCGGCGCCCAGCCAGTAGAGGAGCTGGGAAACGATTTGTGCCGTGATGACCGAGTGTATGTCGTAGAGGTCAAGCACGAAGAGCGTGGACGAGAGTAGCGAAGTGACATTGCGCGGAGCCGGCTTCGCCCGTTGTTTTGGTGACGGAGGCCGGAAGCGCTTTTCCAGTGGTTCTTCCTTGACCTGTGGTTTGCGTTTGAATATCCTCCACTCGTTCTGGAAAGCAATGTCTTCAAACCCGGGGATTGTCTCGTGGTCCAGCATGGCCGCTTCGAGAACCTTGTCGAGTCGTCTTTCGGCATCTCTGACGATGAGTATAAAAATCTCGTTGATGAGCTCGGACAGCTGGGCCTGAAACTCGACAGTTGCCTCGACCAGGCCGGCGTCCTTCTTCAGGTAGTGGAGCAACAGTGTGGCGTTGGATATCCAGAACGCAAGGATCGTCATGTCCCACTGGTAGTGTTCAACAACGTCGTTGATCTTGTCCATTGCCGATATCATGAGCTTCGCCAGCAGGTCGGGACTGGAGTGGTAGTGGGCGTATCTCGCGCTCAGGAAGATCATATTCGCAGGCACTGGTTTCTGCGCCGGCGATCTTTGGGGAGTCATGTTCGTAATGATGATGTCCAATATGCGGTCAAGTTCGTGTTCCTGGAACACAAACATCTGGTCGTGTAGACAGCGCGACCAATCGAATTCGGGTTGCTCTTCCTCGAGCTCGTCGGTGGTCTGCATGGGGGTCAGCATCACAGACCCTGGGCCGGGATCTGTTGTCTTGAGGTACTCACTTCGGGCTGATCGTCCATGCCGACGTTGCCCAAGTCGACTTCGAGGTCCCGGGCACTGTCCATCATCATCCGCCTCCGCAGCTCGTTCTCTGCCATTTCTTCCTCGAAGCGGTCTTGCGAGAAGCCAGGGTTATAAAAGTCGTCGGTTCCAGCGTTGCCGATGTTGTAGCCGCTGTCGTGGAGATAAAAGGACATGTCGCTGTCCGGAGGCACAAAGTCAAACGCCGTCCTGCCGGAAGAAGTCTTTTGCTCGGCAGACGCGCCGTTGTCGAGGAGGATCTTGGCGATACTCTTGTGCCGGTTGGTCATTGCCCACATCAAGGCGCTCCATTGATTGCGGTCTTGTTTGTCGACGTCGGCGCCGGCGTCGATGAGTGCCTGTACCACAGTTTCGTGACCCTATTCCTCGTCAGCGACGAGACCCTTCCTCCAACGGCCCGTCTGTCACTCACAAAGCAGCTCGCATAAATGAGCGGGGGCGTTCCGTCCTCGTCTGGTGCGTTGATGTCGACGTGTGCCTTGGCCTTGCCGCCTAGAATGCTGGTGATCCTGTCGACATCGCCGTTGCTCGCCGCCATATTGAGCGCCTTTTGTAATAGATCCTTCTTCTCGTCGTCGGACAGCTTTGCGTCTGCTAGAATGGTCGCCTCATCGTCGAAGCCAGAGCCGACCCGGTGGGCGGCCTGGGCAGCAATCATTTCCATCAGGCGCGCGTCACTGTTCTTGGGGCCTGTTGTTGTGTCGTCATCGTAGGTCGGATCGTCCAGGCTGAGATTGCCAAAGTTGAGGGGCTTCGCGAGTACAGGGGAGGTCAGAAACTGCGATTGTCCTGTGTTTTGGAGAATCAGCGACGGTAGACCTTTGGGTCGGGAGGAATGATAGCTGGAGGGAAGGGAGGGGCGAGTAGGCAGGTAAAGGGAACTGGCACGCACCCTGCCAACCATCGTACATCTCAGTCTCGGGTACAGGTTCGCGGGGACGATGGCTGCGATCGTCAAGAGACTTGGGTAAGTCGTCAGGTAGAGGGCGTGGCTTTTTCTCGCCGAAACCACCATTAGCGTCCCCGAAGTCCATGGTGGGATGAGGGGCACGCGAGAGGCCCGGTAGGCATTAGTCGGACGAGGTAAAATGGTTTACGCGATGCGGTTCGATGCGGTTCAATGCGATATAGTAAGGCCGAGGATGCGCGACAGAAGAGGAATGCTGTGTATCTGGCGGACAGCACACGGGCAGTTTCCTGGCAGACACAAACAAGCTCAGGCCCAGTCGGGGCGGATTCGGGCTTGCAACCTCACAACATACGCAGCCGGGTTTTGGTCAGAAGCGACGGCAGCGACCTATTCTTGTCCTTGTCGTATCACCGGATGAGCTTTTTGTCCGGCCTGGCTGTGGGTGACGGTTGCCTGCGATACGTTGTAGCGGGGAGTGTTCGTCAAGTTCGTGACTGCGGGACAGAAATGTGGTTAAAAGAGGGCTCGGCGTGTTGCTGAGAGAACCGAACGTCGCGTGATGTTGGTTGGCGGGTGCCCATTCGGCCCAGTCCGCCTGTGAGCAGTGCGACCAAGGTGCGCGCGGATGCTTGGAGCTGTGCGTCCGTTCTATCTGTCCGGAGCCCGAGCCCCGTAACGGCCAGGCCACAGCACAGTAATGGAGGTAGGTACCTAATACTGAGCACACGGGACGAAAGGGAGACGGGGATCCAGTCCAGTTAGATGAGCACGGCTTTGATGTCACTGATTAATTGCACTGGAGCCATCTTCAGCTTGCCAGAGCTTGCTGGAACGGAGCTGATGTGCCCCGCGCTAATTAGTGCCGCAGTTGCTGTTCCCTGCTCACAGTGCCGACCTTCAAGTATCTTACCTAAGGTACCTACTAAGTATACAGATAAGTAATTAACTAGATCATTGCTGTTTAATACCTCTCCACTACGTTATCAGCACGCAGGCGCGGGCTGCCTGCTTTCGGGAGGAAGAATGAGTGCTTCATCAAGCAGGGGACGAATAATTGAAAGGGGCCTGCTGAAGACACCCTACGCAGGAGGAGCGTAGCGAAATGCCTACACCACTGTACCTCGTGAAGGTTTCCAAGGTACCTACCCGGGAAGGGGAGGGGGGGGTTTCAACAGTAGCTGGATTGACTGTTAGTGCTAAAGGACTAACCTGCTCATGTTGGGTACTGTTCGGTATATGTTGAATTAATTGTGTTGTTATTTTTGGATCTAAAATCGCTCAGGAGGCTACAGAGATACTAGATACCCAATGGGAACATATTAATATAATTCTATAAGATATATATCTAAAATATATTTCTCTCAATCTAATATACCTTTTTAAGAAGAAATCTCTAAAGCTTCTCCCTACTTATATAAGTTTTATAAATAGATTTAAAAATAGATTTTTTTATTTATAAATCTTTTGAAAAAGTTATATAATTTTTAAATCTTCTTTTTTGAATTTTTAAATAATAATTAGTAATTATATAAGAAACTATTATAATTAGTTAAATAATCTTAATTTTATTTTTAATACTTATTATTTTATTAATTAAAAGTTCTTAAGTTTTAATATAAAATATTAGTTTTATTATATAACTATAAAAATTACTTCTTCTTTTTTTAATTGTAAATTTTTATTAAATAATATATAAACTTTTAAAATAAATTTTTTTATTATTATATTCCTAATTTATATAAAAATCTTAAAATATCTTCTCTTATTCTTAAAAATTCTCTTAAAGAAGTTTCTATTATTCTTAATATATCTCTTAATAATTCTAAATTTATATAAAAAGTAATTAAAAGTATTATTTTATCCATTATTAATATAATAATTAGCTATATAGTAATTAGTAGTAAAACTACTAATTAAAATATTAAAAATATAATTAATAATAAGGATTCTAAAGAAGAAACTCTTTATTATTCTAAGAAAACTATAAAGTAATTTATATTTACTCCTAAGTTATTTATTCTTATTCTTAATAAGTAGAAGAAACTTATTATTATTAAAGTTCTCTTATAACTAAGAATACTAAATCTCCTATATTTAAAATTATTAAAATAATTCTGACTTTATCTAATTATAAGTATAAATATATAAATAAAGAAGATAAAAAAGAATCCTATAATTTTTATTTCAATTATTTATCTTTTCTTATTAAAAATTATAGTATTCTTAGGATTTATTATTAAAATCCTTATTATTACTATAAGTACTATCTAATTAGTAGTATTTATAATCTTAATATAGAAAAAACTATTTACTTCTATATTGAATTCCTTATTATTTAAAATAATAAGAATATTAAATTTATAGTAAATATTTTCTATATAATTTTCTAATTAGTTTTTCTAACTTATATACTTTTAGATAATATTTATTAAATACTAAGAACTTTATAATATTATTACTACTATTTATACTAATTATACTAAGGGTTATTTAATTCTTATACTTACTCTCTATATTTTATTTAAAATTCTTATAATTCTTATAATTCTTAAAGTTCTTATTATTATTATAATTTCTTTAAATAACCTTTTTATAAGTAGTACTAGTAGTATTAACTTTCTCCTTTTAAATAAAAGTTTAATTATTAATTTATATTACTCTCTTAATATTTACTTCTCATTCTACTTAAATAGTTATATTCTTAATACCTTTTCTAAATTACTTCTTAATATTTATAAATAGATTACTTATTATAATAATCCTTTAGAATAGTTATATAATAGTTTGATTTGTTATTTTAAGTTTTAATTCTAAAGGATTAATTACAGTTTATAAGTTTTATATTTTTAGATATTCTTTTTTATTTATAAACTTTAGTTCTAAATTAAAGAACATTTTACTTTTTTATACTTTTAAGTTTAATAGTAATTTTATATAATTTATTATTTATCTATATCTTATATTAATTCTATTTAGAAGATCTTTAATTATACTTCTTTATCCTTCTTAAGATTACTTATATAATTTCTTTTAAAGAAGTCTTATTAATAATTTAAATCTAATTGATTTTAAAACTTCTTAAATAATTATATTAATAGAACCTTAATTAGATTATCTATTACTAATTATATTAAAAGAATATAAATAATTAATAGTTCCTTTTTAGAAATCTCTTAATAGAATTAATAGTTATAAATATCTATATATTTTAAATAAGTTTGAAATTTTATAAACCTTTTTAAAGATTAAACTTACTATCTAGAGGTTATTATACTAAATTTTAATTATTACTAGTTAATTCTTATTAATAGGGAATTTCATCTTTTTTAAACTTCTTATTAATAGCTAGAATTATAGAGAGATTAGTAGTTAATTTATAAATAGTACTTCTTTTACTACTAAAGAGAGAGAGAGTAGTTTAGCTTTTATAGTTAATATTATAATTATAGATTACTTTATAGTTTTTTAAATAATACTTCTTCTAAATAACTTTATTATAAAATCTTAAGAGCTCTTTTAATTTTATATATTATTTTTAAAACTTATATCTAAGGAGATTATTAAGGTGTTTTCTAAGTTTTTAAGTTTTATATTATACTTAAAATATAAATATTAAGTCTTATAAATATAGTTGAATATCTAGTTTACTACTTTTTAATATTAAAAACTAGAGTTTTAATTAAAGTAAGTTAATTTATTAATTATAAATACTATATTAAGTTTTCTTATAATTATTATATATAATATTATATTTACTTTCTTCTAATAGAAATTTATTTTATAATATAGAACTTTTTTCTTATATAAAAAGAATTCTAAATATATTATA
>QAPF01001347.1:0-10748 GCA_004367935.1 Colletotrichum sidae
AGTAATTATATTTAATTAATATATTAAAATTATTTACTAATAGGAATAAGCTAAGTCGTATTATACTTATATAGAAATTATAAATTAGTTTATATTAATAGTAGAGAACTTTTATATGAATAATATAAAATCTCATCTTAGGAATAAAGAGAGTTTAATAGAAGTATTAGAATTATAAATATTAAGGTTGTAGTAAATATTTAAATAGAATACTTATAGTTAGTAGTAATTAAATATCTCGAGATATTCAAATTATATATAGCTATAAAAATATAGAAGTATAAAAGTATAAAAGTATAAAGTTATTATAGAAGGAGTTATTAGTTGTTTATTATAGAAAAAGTTAATGTGGGGTAAGTATGCTAGCTATAACTATAAGAAGTTTAATTCTAGATTAACTAGGGGCTAGCTATAGTAGTTAGCAGGAGGGTGGGAAAGCTGAAGTTATACTTCAGGGGGCAATATACCTACTAATAGTTGTAATAGAAAGTAAGCTATTAGCTCCTCCTAGGGAATATATATAATTAATATTTAAAGCAATATTAATAAGATTGCTAAATTATAATATAGAATTCTAAGATTTAGAGTAAATTTCTTAATTTTTATAAACAAAATAATTTCAATATTAAAATTATTATATAAAAGTAGTTAGATATAGGTAAGAAAAATAAGTTTAACTAATTCGAAATTAGCAGTATAACTAAATTCTCAATCTAAGATAAAAATAGTCGTCTTCTAAAATATATTAGAAAGAGACTTAATTCTTTCAGGAAATATAATATTTTAGTAATATTAAAGAGTTTATTTATTAACATTACTTTGGATTTCAAATTAATTACCAATTATCTTTACATATTTACTAATAAACACTTAATTCTATAGATTATAAGTATTCTAAAGTAATTAGAAAATATTAAACTTTTATTTTTCTTACTTATAGAGAATAGATTATATTATAATTCTATATGTAATTCGTCTTTTAATTAATTATAATAAGTAATATTTAGTATAAAATATTAGTATATTATAATAGAGTATGAGGAAATATAGAAGAATAGAAAGAATATTAAATTCTAAGATATTAATAGATAAGGAAAATATCTATTTTTATCCTATATATTAATAGTAGTATTCTTCTAATATCTATTATATTAGAGAAGACTTGGAAATTCTCCTATATAGTAAGATATATTCTATTTATTTATTTCAATACGCTATTTAAAATAGAATTATTAAATAGTATTATTATTATAGTAAGTTATATATAAAACTATTTATTATAATTTTCTAAAGAAAGTATTGTAATTTTAAATAATATCTTATTATTCTTTCTTATTAGATTATTCTATAATTTTAAAGGGACTTCCTATTTTTAGAACTTTTTAATTTCCTAAAGATTTCTAAGAAATTATATTAATAATAATTTCTTTTAAACTTAATTAGAGATATTTATCTTAATTTCTTATTTATAGTTTTATTCTTAGTTTTATCTAGTTATTCTTCTAGTAAAAGTATTTAGTATTATTCTAATAGTAATTCTTTATTTTTGTTTTAATTCTTTTAGCTAATTTTCCTTTTAAACTTTTCTTTTAAACTTTCTAATTATTTCTTCTATTTCTATAGTATTAATATCTATCTATATATTATAAATACTAAATTAATCCTTCTATTTAATAAGATATTATATTTTTAGTTTTCTTCTTTCTAACTATACTATTTTCTTTCCTAAGATTCTTCTTATTCTATAATACTAAAATAAGTTTTAGAATTCCTCTTTTTATATATTATTAAATTCTATGAATTTAATATATATTACTTTCTATTTATATAAGTTTTTTATAAAGTTAGTTGTAAGAGTTAGATACATAATTAAGATTATTTAGTAAATATTTATAATTAGTAGTAGATCTAAATAATTAATAGGTTTCCCAACTTTTTCTAATATTTTAATTAATCTAGTTTTTAGAAGAGATATTTTTACTTACTAGTTTCTAAGTAGTTAGTAGTTTTGTTTAAATTAAAAATATCTAAAGTCTCTTAAGATAAATACTATTAATTTATACTTATAATTAAAAATCATTTTAATAAATACTTATATTTATATAATTAAAAAGAATACTTTATCTTAAGTAATATTATATACAATAGTTATATTTATATTAAAAAGTAAGTTAAAAAGAGAGTTAAGTTTATATTTAAATAAGATTTCTATTAGAATTTTAGATATTATATATATTAAGTTAATACTTAATAAGAATTATATTAAGATTAAGGGATCAATCTATAGTTTCTTCAGGCTTTTCAGTGAAAATATATAGATTATTATTTCTACTATTTAGTTTTTCTATCTTAATAATTTATTAGTTTATAAGTAATATATTATTAAGAAGTATAGTTTTATATCTAGATCTTTCTATAATAATTTCTAGAATTCTAATAGGAATTTTTAATTATAATTTAAGATAATTACTTTAAGAATTCTCTAGTTTCTTATATAAAAAGACTAACAAAGGATTTTTATCTAATTAGTAGATATATATACTATATATTTTAGAATGAATAATATTACTTTAGAAAACCTATCTATTATTATTATTATTAATAAGTTATATAATAAGAATCTAATAAGTTTCTATAGAGAAAGATCTAAAGATACTTCTAATAATTCAATAATAAAATCTATAGTAATAATATGAAATAGTATTAAGAAATATAGAATTAATTAGAATTCTCCTAGGAGTCTTGTTTTTAATTTTAATAAACTATGTATAGGATAATATTTAATAGATTTTATAATATTCTTAACTGGGCGTAGATTTATATATATTAATAATATATTATATTAAATCTTTTTGAGTTTCTTAACAATATTCAAACTTATATAAAACTTTAATAAATTATTTAGATATTAAATTAAGAATATAAAGTTTTTATGAATTTAAATATTTAATAGAATAGAAGAAGTTATTAGAGAATTTAAAAAGTAATCTACTAGGACTTTTAAGTTATTATAATTATTTATAGATCTTACTTAATTTTATATTAGTAATATATGAATCTTTAAGGTTTCACTTTATAATCTTATCTAATCTAACTTCTATTATAATATAAATTATTTAATTATTCTGTATTTTATACTTTTCTACTTCTTAAGGTTAGTTTTTAACTAGTTTATATTCTAAATAGTATATTTAGGATAATATTAATATTTCTAGGAATATAGTAATATTTAAATTAAAATTATAAAAAGTATTTAGCTATTAAAATAAAATATAAATTAACTTTTCTTTAATTTATAGTAAAAAGAGTTATTTAAAATATAGTATTTAATACAGAAATATAATCTATTCGTATAATTAATAGTATTTTCTTAGCTAATTGAATCAATATCCTAGTTTTTCGAATAGTCTAGATTACATATATAACCTCTAGTTCTTTTAATTAGTATTATGTTTTAATATTTATTAGTACCTAGTTAAAATCAATAATGAGTTACATTAAAGTATATAATATTTATTTTCTAGGTTTCTAATTATTTTCTTTATTTTCTATATAGAAAAAAAAGGCGTTACATTTATATTCTTAAGAACTATTAATTCGAATAAATAGTTTCTAGTCAAAATTGTAGTAAATTTAAGTAGGTTTAATAATAAGTATTATTTTAATATTTTTAAAGCTATTTTTTTCCTTTTTAAATTAGCTTAAATATTATTTTAGAATAATAGTATTTCTACTTCTAACTAATAGTAATTTCATATTTATATCTTTAAGCTAATAGCTTTATTTTCTTATTTTAAAGAAGTTTAATTGTAAAGGTATATTTTAGAATAAAATATTATAAATATCTTACTATACTTATCTATTTCTTTAGAAATACTAAAATTTTTAAAGATTTAATATTCTTAAGTTTTTATATTCTATCTTTAATATTAGAAAGTCTAAAGCTATCTATTTTAAATCCTAGTAGTTTAATTAAAAGAAATCTAATAAAATATTTATTTCCTAAGAATTTTGAATTTTCATATTTAAATAAATTAAACATAATATCTGATTACTAATAGTATTTACTAGCAGTTTCTAAAGTAATTATAATATTAATAATAAATACCTAAGTTAAATCTTAATATAATCTAAAGGTTTTATTTATAAGTTTTTAAATATAAATTAGTAAATTTCTAAATCCTATTAGTATTACTATAAGTTTTTCTTATTATTCATCATTAATAACTATTAATTATTTTTAGTAATTCTTAATACTTAATATTTAATAGAAGTATTGTTTAGTATTAATTATCATAATAAACTTCCTTTTATAGAGTCTTTATCTAATTTTAAACTATAGTAATATAAAATATATATTTAGAATAATAACTTTATCTAATACTTTTAAATCTATAACTATTTACTTTTTTTTCTTTCTATTTACTATTCTTTAGACTATAAAAATTAATATTCTAAATATTATATAAGAGTTAACTTATTTAAATTATCCTCTTTTATATATTCTATTAGAATTATTATCTAAAAACTTTTAATCTTCTAAACTAACTAAATATAAGTATTATACTATCTTCTTTCTATAATAGTTATCTACTAGAAGTATAGTAATTTTCTTATATTCTTCTATATTAATTTATCTTTCTAATTCTTAAAGAATTAAATATTTAGTAATAATTTTAGAAACCTTCTAAATAAACTCCTATAAATAATTATAAATAATTATTTCCTATAGTATAAAGATTGTATTTTTACTAGAAATAAATTTTGAATTTAATTTTTAATCTTAATATAATTTATTTATAATAATTAAATAAGGATTCTTAATATTAAAGTAGTTAAAAAATAAACCTCTATCTTATTTAAAACTATATATTCTTATTTCCTCATAGTTATTAGTAGAAATCTATTCAATTTTCTTATTTTTTTTATTTTTCTAGTTTTATAATAAATAGTTATATATAACTATTAATAGCTATTAATCTATTAATGTATAGATTATACTATTATCAATAAGTAAAAATATAAATATATTAATTCTAAACTTTATAAAATATTAATTAGAATATATATTAAGCCTTTTAGAAGAATTATCAGACTCCTAACTAATTTTACTAGATAGATATTAAATATTGTTTTAGTATATATTTATATTAGGACTTTAAAGCTTTAATAGAATTCAATTTTTATAATTCCCTTAGTATTAAGAATATCAACTCTATTAGGAATATGAAATTCCTAACTTCATAGGATTCTAATTTCAAACTTATTTATTACCCAAACTTTAAAATTAAATTTTATAATTTCAAGTAAATTATTAATTATTCCTTAGTAGAATAAAGAAAATATAACTTAACCTATAATATATAAGGTTCCTACTCCTAATAATCATATAGTTAAATCTAGATTAAATTTATATTTTAGTATTTAATTTAAAATATCTTTTCAAATAAGGTATTTGATAATTTTAATGCTAATATATATATTAAAAGTAATACTATTCAGTATATTCTATACCCTAATATAAATCTAAGTATTTCTATATAAAGTAGTTAATAATATAGTTACTAAAAGGGGTTTTAATTCTGAAAAGCTATTTTCCTAAGAAGACTCAATCTTCTTTTAGCAATCTTAGCAATATTATTCTCTTTTTTAATATTTCTTATTCATAAGTCTATTATAAATAGAATATTCTAAAGAAATAAAGAAGTTGTCTTAATATTCTAATAATTCCCAATAATTACTTAGAATAAATTTATGAGAGATAATATTAATATCTTCTATTGAATTTAATTCTAGAATACTATTTTTTAAATCTATAATTCTATAGTTATTATTAGTAATATATATACTATATTATTCCTAAGAACTTTCCTTTATATTCTTTTTAACTTTATATTTAATATAATTATTGCGATTAGAAATTTAAATATCTATAAAGTTCTATAATCTATTTTTATTAGTAGGATTTAGTTTGAGGTATTGATTATTATTAGGTTAGATATAGTACTAAGGTAGCTAAAACTATAGTAGTAGGTAACTAAGTAGTTAATCTATTTATTTAAACTAACAAGAGTAAAGGGATTATTATATAGATTTATCCCTATAATATATAGTATATATATATACTATAATCTAGATATAAATCTTATAAATAGAGATATTTAGTTGTATATGATTTATATAATTAATTGATTATAATATTTACTAATTATAAATTAATACTAATTAGTAGTATCTTATTATTATTAGTATTATTTATTATTACTTAATTATAAATTAGTAAAGAGTAATCTGAAGAAATAAGACTATAATACTTCTTAAGAAAGTTTCTAGAAGCCTATATAGTAAAAATAGATAGATTTAAAGTTATTATAATTATATATTACCTTGAGATACTAATATAATTTCTAGAAGTTTATATAATAAAAATAGAGAAGAAAGATGGATTTGTGATAATTTATTAATTCAATACTATTTATATCTATTATATAATAAATTACTAATTGAGATTCTTATTAATCCGTTAAAATAAAAGTGTAATAATAAATATAATAAGATTAATATAAGTAAGAAAGAAGGATTTATAGTAAATTATTATTTCGTATTATTATTCCCTGATATTTTATATATATTTAATAAATAGAGAGATAATATGGAATTAACTTAATAATTATAATATTAGAATAAACTTTTTTCTAACAATAATAACCTGAAGGCTATAAGCAATTTAAACTTTAATATTTAATCTTTAGTAATTAAATTAACTCTAAATATTATACTAATAAGAGAAGGAATTTTGAAAAGAAGTTTTATTTTATTTAGTAAGGAGATTTTAAGAAGTTATATAGAGAATTTAGTAATATAAAATAATCATAAGTATTTTTAATACTTTCTTTTAATTATTCTGTAAGTAATTATAATAAGTATTCAATAAGGATATTTAGAAAACTAATAAGTCTATAGTATTATAATAAGTAATATTAAATCTAAGGGTATTATAAAATTATTATTTATTATTCTTATTTTTAAGTGTTCTCTAAGTGTTCATTTCTTTAAGTATTTGTTAGTATATCAATAATATGAGAGGACTAATTAATATTACTTATTAAATAAAATAAGAAGAATTAGATAGATATTAAGATATATTACTATCTAGTTAAATATATTATTAGAAAAAGATTAAGAAGGGAAAAATTCTTAATAATTAATAACAAGACTTAAGGTATAAGGAAGAAGGATAAGTATAAGAAATAGTATAAGAAGGGATTAATATATATTAATTTATTAAAATAGATATTACTATTTATTTAATAAGTATAATAGTTATTATTTTTAAAGTTACTTTTCATAAGATATTAAGAAGAAGTACTATTTTATATATTAGTAGATTTATAATAATAACTTATAGTATTTAGTTTTGATTTCTTATTATTTCTATTTACTATTAGTAGTATATTTATATAGTCATAATATATAGTTATAGCTAAAAGGATTAGTTTGATAATAGTACTAATTTTAATATTATTCTCAGTTTTAATTAATTATCTTATTCTATATATATTATTAAGTATATTATTAAGTATAATAATTAGATAGGATTTATTTTAAAGAATCTTTAAGAGTTTTAATTAGAAGATATATATAAAGTTGTATTAGAAGAAGATTTTTATTTAGTAGTTATAATTTATCAAATAAGTATATATATTTTCAAAATTATAGTTTTTAGATAAATACTTATAATTAGAATATAGTAAAAGTATACTAATTATAAATATTCTTCTGATTTATTATTTTAAATTATATTTCTTTTCATGGGATTTTATTTATAATTCTAAAGAAATATAAAACAATTAAAATATAGTAATTTATATTAATAAGTATAAGAGAGTACTCTAATAAATTAGAAAAGAAATATTAATTAGTATATATGAAAAAGTTATTTTCAAATAATAAGGAGAATAAGTCATACTTTCTAATAGAGATATAAATATTAACAATATACATATTTATTATTATATATAAATATAGTTCGGCTTGATGTAGTAGTTTAATATCTAGCTGGCAAAATAATAAGGAGAATAAGTCATACTTTCTAATAGAGATATAAATATTAACAATATACATATTTATTATTATATATAAATATAGTTCGGCTTGATGTAGTAGTTTAATATCTAGCTGGCTCTTACTATTATAATAATAGTAATAGGTTTGAATCCTATAGTAAGTAAGTATAACTAGTATTCCTACTAGTTATATAAATTATATAGTAATTACTACTAACTAGTAGCTCTTACTACTAGCTATTAATAGCTAGTAACTATTAATAGCTAGTAATAAGTACTAATAGCTAGCTAGTATTAGTATTATATAACTATAATCCTTTAAAGAAGTAATTATAATAGATATAGGCTTATACCTTCTTTTTAATATACCTCTTATTTTTATTAGCAGTTATATTAACTAACTATATTTACTACTTAAGGTTTCTTCTATTTAAATAGCTTCTTAGTACTAATAATTGTTAGATTTACTCTAATATATAAAGAACTTCTATTTTTATTATTCTAATAGAAGTAATAAGAAGTAGTACGATATTTCTATATGAATAAATCGTATAAAAATCGCTCTATAAATACATACTTACTTTACCTTTTTACTCCTAGTAGTTCTTAAGTAAATAAGGTAAAGATATAGAGGTTTATTCTTTTACAGAATACTAGAAGCAGTTCAAGCCATATACGCTATAGTTATAGCGCTTTATGCGCTGTAGCTATAGTGACTAATACGCTATAGCTACGTTATAATATATACTATACTTTAGCCTATATGTTATATTTATAATATATTATATACTATAGTATGTATTATAGTTATAGTAACCTATATGCTATATTAAGGTATATATACTATAATTATAATACTCTATATACTATAACTATAGTAGCCTATACGCTATAGCTATAACTAGAACTCTAGTAGTATAACTAGAACTCTAAAATAAACCCTCTATATAATAACCTTAATATCTCTATAAATAATAGTTAGAAATAGTTAATCATACTATTGATTAAATTACTATTTCTCCCTCTATTTAACTATTATTATTACAAATATTTTGAATAAATCCTTATATTAAGAAAACTACTTTTATTATATTATATTTCTCCTAATGTTATAGTTATCTATAGTAATAACTTAATTATTAATTTACCTACCTATCTATTTATTCTAATAATAACTAGTTATATATTACTTATAAAATTAATTAGTTATAGTATTTACTAATTATAAACTAATAATCACAGAATCGAACTATAAGCTATATTTTAAAACGACGTTTTATAAATTTAAATATCCTAAATATACTATATTTTAAATATTTTAATATAAACTATTATATATCTAAATACTTTTTCTATATAATATATAAAGCTATTTTAAGTAACTTTCTTTAATTTTATTATAATTATAAACCTAATTTTTAGTATTTCTAAATACCTAAATTTTTCTTTTTTACTATTTAAATAGTCTATAAATAACTTTAATAACCCTTTTGTACTAAACTCTAAATATAATTTATATATAAAACTCTCTTTTGAATCCTTTTACAATATATAATACTACTTATCTCAAAATATATTTATATATTCTCTTGAATATTAAAAATTATTAACCTTTTAAAAATACTTTTATAATACTCTTATTATACTATTAGACTTACTACTTCTTTTTTTTTTAATTTTACTCTATTTTTTATTTTTCTATTTTATTTATATTCTAATTATTTATTATTTATAATAATACTTCTTAGTTTTAATAAACTTAAATTATAGTAGTTTAAAATCTAAATATTTATATAAATATTTATTTTTAAAAATCCTATATACTATTTAGTATTATTATAAAAATAGAAAAAGACTTACGAATTTACTATTTAAAAAAAGTTTTAATTTATTTAAATTATAAAATAAAGTTAATATTAATATAATTTTATTTAAATAATATATTTATAATAATAGAGGTTTAATTTTAAATTATTCCTTATAGTCTAGAAAGAGTGAAAAGTTTATCTTTTTATCATAGTTTGAATAAGTAGCTAAGATTTCAATAATTAGTTATTATTAAAGATATACTTTCTAAATTACTATGAAAATAATGTATATATAACAAAAGAAAATATAAATTACTTAGTAGTCAAACTTAAATTCTTATTAAAATTATATAATACTTATAATAACATTTTTATACTACTAATAAGAGATAATATATAAAAGATAAAAATTATAATAAATAAGAAGTAGTCTAAGGAAAGTTTATCTTATTATTCTATTTAATTTAATATTAATATTCTATTAAATAAATTTTTAAGTTTATATATTAATCTTTATTAGATTTATTCTAATATATAAAAAACTTCTATTTCTTCTATTCTAATAGAAGTAGTAAGAAGTCCTATAATATTTCTATATAAATAAATAGTATAAGAATTACTTTATAAATATATACTTATCTTATTTTTTTACTTTTAGTAATTCTTAAGTAATTAAAGTAAATGTATAAAGGTTTATTTTTTTATAATATATTAGAAATAAGTAAAGCTATATATACTATAATTATAGTATTTTAGATATTATAATTATAGTAGCTAATATATTACAGCTATATTATAATATATATTATACTTTAGCCTATATATTATAGTTATAATATATTATATACTATAATTATAATAATTTATATCTTAT